>JAWPHD010013634.1:0-66866 GCA_037043455.1 Cyrtodaria siliqua | reverse complement strand
GTTAGTTACACGCATTTCCCGCCCCCCTCCCCCCCCCCCCCCTCTCCCAGCACCCCACCCACCCAGCCATGTCAAAATTGATTGACAGCAGCGTCTCACGAGGTGAACCATCGATCGAGGTTAGTGGGTCTTGATGTCGCTACCGATTTTGCTTGTCACAAAATAGGGAAACTCTAACTTGTTGTGCAAGGCGTAGCATTGAACAAATGACTTGATATTTGGTAAAAAACCGTCGATCGAGGTTAGTGGGTCTTGATGTCGCTACCGATTTCGCTTGTCACAAAATAGGGAAACTCTAACTTTTTGTGCAAGGCGTAGCATTGAACAAATGACTTGATATTTGGTAAAAATAAAGTCTCACCTAATCTGTAACAGCACCGATGAAGATGTTTTACAATTATTGTAAATAGAGAATATATCCGCAACTATAGTTACACATCACGGCACAGACAGAGCACTCCGAAATTTAGTCATTCGTGAACAATGTACTGCGTGAAATAGCCAACGATTTAGTGCCTTTTTGGTCAACGTAAAACGTTTTAGCATTGTCGTGATGTCATTTCCTGTAAATTTCACGTCCGAGACTACTTCCGTTGTTTTTTAAATAACATTTTACATCACGCAGTTGCTAGATATATGCAGAAAAAATGACGTCAACACTAGGACGGCTATTAAATTTTGTGTCTGTCTGGGTAAAACTCCAACAGAGACGTTGAAATTATCAAAATGTCGGGAATCGCAAAAAAAAAATGCTGTCGATCTCTTGTATTCAAATGACACAAAGGTTTCGAACTCCTGGACCATCCTCCTTACAGTCCGGACCGGGCCCCCATGGATTTCCGCGTCTTTCCCGAAGTCAAGGCCGAGCTGGGAGGATGTATATTCGAGACAGCTGAAGAATTGAAGATGCAGACACAGAGGATTGTATCTTCTTTGAAATCAGACTAGTTTAATGAGACATTCAGTAAGTGGGTGAAAAGGCATAGGAAATGTGTCGAGGTTGGAGGGGATTACATTGAAAAGGTGTAAATGTAATTAACGTTCGATGACGCATAACGTCAAGTTGACGTCGTTATATTGCCGATCGTGCTCCGGGAGTGTGTTACCGATGATGTTCAAATGTATGTCAAATGTTAACAGTTTAATGTAAATTTATAATTTTCACACATTCATAGAGCCGAAAATTAAATTCTGTGTTGTTGTAGTTTTTGTTTAATTATGTCCCTTAATAACCGTTTTATAGAAAAAATTAACGAACTTCCCGAACACCACTCGTATATATCGACTTCTATGTAGCATGTTTTTTCCTTCGAAAAGAATCCAGTTTTCAATGATTTTTCCACAGAATGCTATTTTGAACTTATTTTAAGCCAAATACTTTGAAACAAAATAATAAAAGCATCCTTCATCAAATACCATATTATGATTTTTAAAAAAAATGAACTTCAGTTTTCAGCAATATTCGTTATCGTTGAAATTTTGACACACATTTGTGTGCGAAATAAAAAACCCACACCTCATAAGTTGTGTTGGAGCATTTATCAGTAGTCATAAAAACACCTAGTACCAAATAATTGGTTTTATACTGCTCTTTGATCTTCAAATATCTGTGCAATATTGGAATTAAAGGGTGGAGTCTTAATATAATGCAGCCAATCAAATCAAACATACATTTACAGTTCTGATTCTTCATCAGTTAAGTACCATTGTGTTTTAAATACTTACTGTAATTAGACCTGTAATTAAAGTAACAGTGCCATAAATAATTGAACTTGAATATATTTCTAAACATCAATTGTGATTCAAGTGTGATTCAAGTGTTATTCGTTCATCAAGTGATGCATGCTTATTTCCATTGAAGTTGGTTTCATCTAGAAAAGGTAAGTTCTGATCAAATGTCATAAATTTACATAAATTAATTTATGTAACAATTGGACTACATATATGTAATCATGTAAGGACAAGTTTGTCTTTTTCTCCAAATAGTGCCAATATTGATGAATATTATTGACCTAATTCAATCAGGGAGTAAGTATACAGGGAGGAGAAACGGGCCATTTTGTCAGTTTATGTTGTCGCGCGCGTGGTTAACTACTGACTACTGAAAATGACTACTTCCGTATAACAAAGATGGCGCCTTCGGTGCGGTGATAGTGTATAGCTGTTGCGAACGAGGTACAAGACTACGGGTTATATTAGGCATTAATAATAACAAAAGTAAATAGTAGTCATATTTATCTTTGTCAAGAAGTTAATTTCAGGGTGGTGACTGTATAAGACAAAGCCTAAAAAGAGGTCTTTCGTTTCTTAAAGCGTTTATGCACATTACCATGTGTTTATTGTTTTGGTAATCAACATATACATGCATTGTTTAATGAATATTTACATCAGATGCATTGTTAGAAAGCCAAATAAATAACCTTTCTATTGATTGGTGTTATTTCGAACACTTTCTTCAAAGGTTAAATGAACCAGGAGAATCTTGAGTCGGTAAACAAAATAAAAGCGTTCATTATTTCTGTCTATATAATGTTTGTGAGGATAACACTACAGTACATTTAAATTATTTATTAAGTGAGCAAAATTAAATTATCTTTTTAACTTTTCTATAGAACAACTGGTAAAACCTCGACTGCATTGTGTGAACAATTAATAATCGTGTGATTAACCTATTCTATTGGCATAACAATCGATTGAGTAATTAACAAACACGCATGAATCAATAAAAAAAAAATAAGACCGGCAAACGTGGTAATGATAATTCTTTATTTACAAATTTCTAGACTGACAGCAATCTCCATGCAGAGTTATCGTTCCTTGCACTCACATCAAATGCTTGGACTGACAGTAGTAGAATAGAGTAGAACAGAATACATACTTTTATTTAGAAAACAATGCAACAAAGGTGTCTTCCATACATAGATTTGATACTAAATTCATATACGTAACAAGATTATATCTATGCTATGAAAATAAACAGAACAAACTTATCAAAAGAGTTCGGATAAGAAATTACAAAGGTGTTTACATTCAATAGCATCTAAAGGGTTGAGTAATCAGATTTTGGATACAGATCAGTTAAACTCACATTGTAATTTGTAAACAATACATATCTGAGATTAGAATTGTTGTAACAAAATAAAATTAAATGTTTTCATCTTCAATTTGATTACAATTTAAACATATATTTTTTCACGGGTAATTTATAGGTCATAAATGAGATGAGATATAGGGTCCTATAGAAACCACAGCGTCCGAACGCAATGACATCGTAGGTCCGCACTGTACTGCAAACAAGGACTAGATAATACACACTAATTATGTTCACAAACATTACACACAAAACATTACTGAATATTTACTTATTAAAAGTTACCTGGTGTAGCCCTGTGTAACCATGTACCCTAAATTGCTCTGCCACAAATCTATTAATATTATTAGTTATATCCACTTGTACCCAGTTTGTTCCTGGTTTAGCCCTTTGTAACCATGTACCCAAAATTGCTCTGCCACAAATCTATTAATATTATTAGTTGTACCCACTTGTACCCAGTTTGTACCTGGTGTAGCACCTTTGTAACCATGTACCCAAAATTGCTCTGCCTCAAATCTATTCATATTATTAGTTGTACACACTTGTACCCATTTTGTACCTGGTGTATCCCTGTGTAACCATATGCCCAAAATTGTTCTGCCTCAAATATATTAATATTATTAGTTGTACCCACTTGTACCCGGTTTGTACCTGGTGTATCCCTGTGTAACCATGTACCCAAAATTGGTCTGCCTCAAATCTATTAATATTATTAGTTGTATCCATTTGTATCCAGTATGTACCTGGGGTAGCCCTTCGTAACCATGTACCCAAAATTGCTCTGCCTCAAATCTATCAATATTATTAATTGTACCAACATGTACCCAGTTTGTGCCCGGTGTAGCCCTTTGTAACCATGTGCCCAAAATTGCTCTGCCTCAAATCTATTAATATTATTAGTTGTACCCACTTGTACCCAGTTTGTACCTGGTGTATCCCTGTGAAACCATGTACCCAAAATTGCTCTGCCTCAAATATATTAATATTATTAGTTGTATCCACTTGTACCCAGTCTGTACCTGGTTTAGCCCTTTGTAACCATGTTCCCAAAATTGCTCTGCCTCAAATCTATTAATATTATTAGTTGTACCCACATGTACCCAGTTTGTACCTGGTGTATCCCTGTGTAACCATGTACCCAATATTGCTCTGCCTCAAATCAGTTAATAGTATTAGTTGTACCCACTTGTACCCAGTTTGTACCTGGTGTATTCCTGTGTAACCATGTACCCAAAATTGCTCTGCCTCAAATCTGTTAATATTATTTGTTGTACCCATTTGTACCCAGTTTGTACTTGGTGTATCCCTGCGTAACCATGTACCCAAAATTGCTCTGCCTCAAATCTATTAATATTATTAGTTGTACCCACTTGTACCCAGTTTGTACCTGGTATATCCCTGTGTAACCATGTATCCAAAACTGCTCTGCCTCAAGTCTATAAATGTTATTAGTTGTATCCACTTATACCCAGTTTGTACCTGGTGTAGCCCTTTGTAACCATGTACCCAAAATTGCTCTGCCTCAAATCTATTAATATTATTAGTTGTACCCACTTGTACCCAGTTTGTACCTGGTGTACCTGGTGTATCCCTGTGTAACCATGTACCCAAAATTGCTCGGCCTCAAATCTATTAATATTATTAGTTGTATCCACGTGTACCCAGTTTGTACCTGGTGTAGCCCTTTGTAAAAATGTACCTAAATTTGCTCTGCCTCTAATCTATTAATAGTATTAGTTGTACCCACTTGTACCCAGTTTGTACCTGGCGTATCCCTTTATAACCATGTACCCAAAATTGCTCTGCCTCAAATCTTTTAATATTATTTGTTGTACCCATTTGTCCCCAGTTTGTACCTGGTGTATCCCTGTGTAACCATGTACCCAAAATTGCTCTGCCTCAAATCTGTTAATATTATTAGTTTTACCCACTTGTGCCCAGTTTGTACCTGGTGTATCCCTGTGTATCCAGAATTGCTCTGCTCAAATCTACAACTATTAATATTATTAGTTGTACCCACGTGTACCCAGTTTGTACCTGGTGTAGCCTTTTGTAACCCTGTAGCCAAAATTGCTCTGCCTCAAATCTATTAATATTATTAGTTGTATCCACTTGTACCCAGTTTGTACCTGGTGTATCCCTGTGTAACCATGTACCCAAACTAAGGTATGTTCTAAAACAATATTAATTATTAATGCAAACATGTCCAATACTTTTGTATCCAAAGTAACCAGGTAACAAATAACATACCCTATGGAAAACATTTGTGTTTTTAGGACATATCTACTTTATTAGGCAGAAAATTGCACATCTGCATGATAAATACTTGTTCATATTTCATGTGATAGACTGTTGACCTTGAATAGATAATTTGTGATTTTGATGCGTTACTGTAGTTACAGACATTGCATTTTGTTGTCAATAAAACCATTTAATGTTCATTATTTTTACCCGGAATATTCAGTTATCCACACTGACCTTTTTGTCATGATATTTAAAATATCTTCAAATTTGGTCATACTTTTTTTCTTTCTTTTTAACATTCTCAGATATCAAAACATATAGCTCTGTTTAAAGTATTCGTAAAATAATACATTTTCAAATATTAAAGATGCTGCTTATCATTCATGTGGATTTCTGCATGTCGACATGCATAAGGCAACCTTGAAATGTGAGGTTCAACATGTCTCATTATAAAAGTCATTTGAAGGATAAAATATATAACCTTTTACAGTCAAATTCAACTACTATGGCGAACATTTTTTTTGCTGAAAGGTGTGTGGGCGCTACTATTATTTACGGGGGGGGGGGGGGGGGGGGGGGGGGGGGGACTACAGTATTTTGACATAAATCGTGATTCTCCAGAGCTAGTGTAAGGCATTGAAGCTTGCAAGTCTGATGCTACATGTAGAATGAAGAAGCTTTACAAATAAAATAAAATATACACCACATAGACATTACAATCATATCAAATGTAGCATATTAGATATTAAAACACAAGTAGGAAACATAACATTATGTGAATTACATTTCTACTCAATCTAAATATATATTTATACAGCCAGTGAAATGTTTATTGTACAACAGTGAGCCCTTTTAGAGCATTTTCTCTTAATTCGTATATTTTGTAAATGTATGAAATATATACAAGCATTATTAATGTCATAATTATTACTGCTCCATACATGTGTTACTTTCAGGACCTCAATCTGGGAGTTTAGTGATTTTTTTAAGGGAGATTCATGCAAAAATCTGGGAGTTTTTTTTGCGGGCTATTTTTAGCGCGCGAGCAGTATTTTTTACCTAAATTTCATAAACGAATACCTAAAAATACACTTTTAAACAAGTATATTCATTTATGTCAGGGGAGATAACAAGAATGAATAAAAACAATTTTTAAAAAATATTTTATTTAATAACCAATGATAAACATGTAAAGTCACCTAACAAATATAAGTGTCATCTCTTGAACACACTCACAGCCCTAACTTTAAAACAGTGAACTTCCACTAACTGTCCTGAACTTAGTTGCACACACCCTTACACTTCCTCACAAGTTCACCTCATAGCATATGGCTGTATTGTTTATTTTCACACTGAGGAGGCTGTGGACAGAGGTCGCACTGAGTTTGCCACGGCTGTCTGACTGGATCTGTCATATACTTCCTCGTCTTCTGCATCATGAAACAACGGACGCTTAGACATTATCACAAGTTATGATATTGAGTTGAAACTTACCTTGAATATATACCTCTAAAATAATTAGTAATTAGAATAATAAATCTTTATAAAATTCATTAATTGTTTTAATTAAATCATACATACCCACCAAATTCACGCTGACAAAGTCTACTTTCGTTTTCGCTATCCGATAATTACTGCGTCACCTTTAACAAACATTTATTTTCGACTTCTAAATAAATGACACCGGCTACTTGTTTCAAGTCGTATCGAACCTGTTTAATTACAGACATCATTAAAGACTTCATAATCCTTTGATAAGATCAATTAAGCCAATAAACTGTTTGCAAATAACAGTTTCACACCACTTTCCCCACAGGCTATGATCCAGGTCAAATCCAGGTATGTCACGTGACGGTCTCGCGAATCGCGAGACAATAACATCAAGTTGGCTTTTACGCAAACATATACCAAACATAGGAAATAGACCCCTTAGAAAACGAAGAATGGCGAGGCTCTGCCGTGCCATTCTTCGTTTTCGTGCCGAGCCTAATAAACTTGATAGTAAAAGGCACTAACATAATATTCTATTTATCATGTAGATTATCCCCATTTTCTGTATGAATTACTATATTACCTATTTACCTAATGTTACTCTTATCGAGGACGCCGGCATGTTGTTGTTTTTTGTTTGTTTTATGACGTCAGGCAACGTTACGTGCATAACGTCTGATAACGTTACGTACAATAAACGCTGAGGGATTCCGCATTGATTTTCTTTATTGGTCAGTGCCTAATTAAAGCAACATTTAATAGGTCACCCCTTTATTAGGCAGAAAAGTGCATATCTGCATGATAAAGCCGTTTAAAGGTTTTAATACACAAACTTTGTTCTGATTAGTTCTCCTGAACGACTGACCGGATTAAACAAAACTTTTTATGGATGATCAATTCCATGTCTAGTTGTGCAAATCATCGCCGTGTTCCGGTTGAATGATTTTTGGGGAGTTATGGCCCTTTAAAGGTTTTAATACACAAACTTTGTTTTGACTAGTTCTCCTGAACCCCTGGCCGGATTTAAACAAAACTTTTTAGGGATGATCAATTCCATGTCTAGTTTTGCAAATCATTGCCGTGTTCCGGTTGAATGATTTTTGGCAGAATTATGGCCCTTTAAAGGTTTTAATACACAAACTTTGTCTGATCTACTTCTCCTGAACCCCTCTCCAGATTTCAATGAAACTTTGCAGGGATGATCAGCACCAAGCCTAGTTGTGCATGTCTTCGTCGCGTTCCGGTTTACAGATATTTGGCAGAGTTATGGCCCTTTAAAGGAGTTTGATACCACCATTTTTTCCGGGCTAGTTCTCCTGAACCCCTGGTTGGATATAGACGAAACTTGATAAGGATGATCAGTATCAAGCCTAGTTGTGCATATCATCGCCATATTTTGGTTGAATGATTTTTGGAAGAGTTGTGGCCCTTTCTGAACTCTTTGCCAGATTTCAGCGAATTTAAGTGGGGATGATCAATACTAAGCCTAGTTGCACCTGTCATTGCCATGTTCTGGTTGAATGAATTTTGGCAGAGTTATGAGCCCTTAAAGGTTTTAATACACTAACTTTGTCTAGACTAGTTCTCCTGAACCTCTGGCTGGATTTCAACGAAACTTTGCAGCGATGATCAGTACCAAGCATAGTTGCGTATATCATCACCATGTTCCGGTTGAATGATTTTTGAAAGACTAATGGCCCCTTATACAAAACTTTATCTTGAGCAGGTAGAGCGTCCACAGGCCCCTCTTTTTTTCTGAAAAATGCTATTTTCTACCTTGTGAACACTCTAGCACCTTCATTTATTATTTGATCTTTATCAAACTTGCACAGACAGTTAATTACAATAAAAGCTCATACAAGTTCAAAAACCAGCTGATTTGGGTGAATAACACTGGAGTTATGGCCCTTGTTTTTCTGAAAAATGCTATTTTCTGCTTTGTGAACACTCTAGCACCCTCATTTATTATTTGATATTTACCAAACTTGTGCAGATTATTAATACTAATGAAAGCTTGGACTAGTACAATAACAAGCTAAATTTGGTAAGTAACACCAGAGTTATGGCACTTGTATTTCCTGAAAAATGCCATTTTCTGCCTTATGAACACATCACCTTTATTTATTATTTGATCTTCACCAATCTTGCACAGAGTGTTAATAACAATAAAAGCTAAGACAAGTTAGAAAACCAGTGAAATCGGATCAGTAACACCGGCGCTTATCATCGCTGGTTGAACGAGTTATGACCTAATATACATACAATTTATCCAGACTGTTTTTCCTGAAACCCTGGCTGGATTTCAGTGAACCTTGGCCGCAATTATCAGTATCAAGCCTGGTGCGCATGTTGTTGTCGTGTTCTCCACCAAAGATTCCATATAGCCGGTAGAGCGATACAGGCCCTCTTGGGCCTCTTGTTTTGTATATTCCACGGAAGTGGGTCGAGGTCAAACGCCTTGATTCACTATAACCTGCAAAGCATTCAGCCCAAATTAGACATTATCAGTGTCAAACTTTATAATTTTGACATCCTAACGTTTTCCGAAACGTGGCTAAATGACTCAGTTTCTACCGAAAGCCTAAAGATTCCATCCTTTTATAATTCCGAACGTAAGGATCGCCTTTCTGACAGCCATGGGGGTGTTATGTTATACGTTAAAGACTCATTGCACTATTCGCGCAGAATCGAACTTGAAATTAACCGCTTAGAATGTATTTGGATTGAGTTATCCCTGAACCATAAACGTGTACTATTAGGCGTCTTTTACAGACCACCTAATTCTGATACAATGTATAGGATGATAGAGGATTCAATAAATCTTCCTATTGATACAGGAGTCAAAGATATCATAATTACGGGTGATTTCAATTTCAATATGCTAAACCAACAATCTGTTCGAAAAGTTGAAATGTTATGTCAACAATTTAATCTTGTCCAGTCCATAAATGAACCGAAACATTTTATTGAGACATCTGCTTCTCTTATTGACATCATTCTACTTAGTAATATAGACTCCGTTATCACATGCGGAGTTATCGAACCTTTCTTAAACCAAGATATTAGATATCACTGTCCTATATATGGCATAAATTCAAATCATTCACAAGACAAATTTGGAGCTACAAACAAGGGGACTACGACCTCTTGAGACTAAAGCAAATCAGGTCGAATGGATGCATTAATCAACAACGATATTAATAGTTATGCCAAAAATATCTCCAACAAAATTCTTTCACTAAGCGAAAGTTGCATTCCGAATAAACTTGTCAGAATCTTGTCAGAATAAGACCACACGAACCTCCGTGGTTAAATAGCGATATCAAACGAAAAATAAGAGCCAGGAAAAGGGACAGTAATAACGGATAACGAGGAAAAGGCAAATCTGTTGAATGATTATTTGCAAGAACAGACACTGCTAATTGATGAAAATATTACTTCAATATTACTCCACCATTACCTTCATATATAAATACACAGTCATCTCTCGAAATGTTCTCTTTAACCCAGTTAGAAGTTTTCTCAGTGCTCAAATCACTACCTCCATTATTGTTTAGTGGAGGAATGGATGAAGCTTCGCTCGTTGTTATAAATGTTTTAAGAGTCTTCCACCAATCTTTGGACGAAAAAGTAGAACTTTTAAGCTTGTCAGAGAGACTGTCATAATACTTATTTTTAGATTCGCGTATTCTAATAATTAAGTCGTTTCTTAGTCGTTTAAATTTGTCCCAATGCTGGATAATGTTCGTTCGTTTAGCGTTTCTATAAGCACTAGGTAAAGCAACGGGTCCTGATCAGATTAACAACCGTGTATTACGAGAGTTGGCCAACGAAGTAAGTAACCCATTATGCAACTTATTCAATGTATCACTATCATCTTGAACATATCCAGATACCTGGAAAGAGGCATTTGTATGTGCAGTTCTTAAAAAGGGTGATCCATCCCTATTCATTAATTACAGACCTATATCCTTACTGAGTGCAGTAGACAAAGTTTTCGAAATTCTTTTGTTTAAAAATATCTTAATTATTTTCAAGACAATAATTTTCTTTCTGTTTTCTAGTCAGGATTTATTCCTGGTGATTCAACAGTGAACCAGTTAACTTATCTCTGTAACGTATTTTGTCAAGCTTTAGATTCGGGCAAAGAAGTATGCGTAATATTCTTCGATATTAGTAGAGCATTTGACCGCGTCTGGCATAAAGCTCTTCTTATCAAGCTCAAAGCAGCGGGGCTTTCTAATGATCTTTTAAAACTGTTGTCTAGTTACCTGGAGAACAGGCGACAGTGTGTTATAATTCCTGGTTCAAAATCCAAGTGGAATAAAATTATTGCTGGTGTCCCACAAGGATCAGTACTGGGTCAACTTCTATTTCTTGTTTATATAAATGACATTGTTGATAATATATAAGGACGAATATCCGCTTATTTGCTGACGACACTAGTCTCTTTCTTATAGTCGATCATAACAATGATGCACCGGCTACAGCCAATGCTCTGAACGAAGATATAGTGAAGTTAAATGAATGGGCAAGAAAATGGCTTGTTACTTTCAACCCATCTTAAACAGAATCTCTTTTGATATCAAGAAAAGTCAACAAACCTATCCACCCACCCTAAGTTATGGATAACCAAGAAATAAAATTGTTTTCTCACACAAACACTTAGGTGTTTATCTTTCCAACGATTGCTGCTGGCACTCACATATCAGCTACTTTACAAAGAAAGCATGGTCGCGAATACACAAAAGATTCAACTAGCCAGATCTCGCGTATCATGCAGGAGTTATAGCTCTTTGAACAAAACCTAGATAGTCAAGCCATTGTCCTTCAGCAGCTCTTGTTATTAATATATACATTTTATTTCCAGGTTGTATCAGTTCCTCAGTGACCATGCCTATCTTCCCGCATTACTTGACTCCTGAACAGGAGGAGGAGTTGAGGCAGATTGCCAACCAAATTGTCGCACCAGGCAAGGGCATTCTCGCTGCAGATGAATCTTCAGGTAATATTTGGGGTTTAACTGAGAATTTTATTTCTGCAGATATTGAATAACTACTTGTTTTCATAGTTTTGACATATTTACAAATTTCAAGCATCAAAACAAAAGCAAGCATCTACAAACGTGTTTTTTGTTTGTTCTTCCAGTCACCTTTACATGGACAACTAATTTAACTTGCATATTTTCTTAAATCGCCTCCAGACCCTTTAATATCATTTTACTTGTACTCAGTATTTATGGGAAAGAGGCTGGTTGCAATCGATGTTGAGAACACGGAGGAGAACAGAAGACGTTACAGGGAGGTGTTATTTACCGCTGATGCATCTATGGCAGACAATATCAGTGGTGTCCTCCTGATCCACGAAACATTCTACCAGAAAACGAAAGATGGTAGTTGTAACCACTTCTCAACCTTATTTCCGTAATAATTTTGGCTTGGCCTGGATAACCAGTGTGTAATGTTTGTGTATGTAAAGAAAGTTCATTTTGTGATATCACACACTTGTATCATTGGTACATATATATTACTTAATTATGTATTTTTATATCGCGAAACAATGGAACAGTACTAAATGGTGCCCAATCCAATTTTTAGTGCACAATTTATTATGACAAATCATAAAATTTTATTTATTTTGTGTTAACATATTTGGAGAATTAAAAAAACACAAAAAATCCACTAGAGATTTGTACCAATTAAATGTACAATATGTATTTACACCTGTAAGAAAAGCACATGTAGTACTTAAACAATTCTAAAATACAATGGAAAACATGACGTTCAATGTTTGTGGGAACTTTACCTATAGACAATAATTACATGGGGGTGGAGCTAGAACTTAAATGTCGGAACTACCCGTTATTTGTACTAAAAGTAAAAAATAAACAGTTAACTATTCCTTAAATCAGACAATTGTGAAATTATTACATGACCAGTGGTAAATAATTACTGGTACGAAGTAATCACTTTTCGTCTGTCTGAACTCTTCTCAAATACTTGTTAAAAATGTAAGGGCTATTCCATTAAAACATACATGGGATGACAGGAAAGCACTTTTGAAATTGAACACCCATACATAGATGCAAAGTTGAGTTTAAAGAACCAAATTTCGGAAAATATGGTTCACCCATAGATGTTTATTAAATTGCCTTCATAAACAATCAATATTTGATTAATCCAATCAAGGTCTTATTACCAATACATAGTGATGGACAATCGGTTGAAATTTACAATCGATCATCGGTTACAATCGGTTGGATGTAACCGATCAATCATTGGTTATAATCGGTTAGTCAATATGTAGTATAACATGTGAATGTTAATATAAGTTTGAGGCCTTGAACTTGGACTAATTTCTGATTAAGAACGTGTTTTTTCCTGTCTTGCTTCTTATTCCATTGTCAATTTAATCAGCAAAATAATTCTACTTGATATAAATGTATATGCTTATTTTCACAAGTGTATTAATAATTTCCTTACTGTCGTCTCCTGGACAATAATGTTTATTTCTGTTTTGAACGTTAATTAAAGTGCATTTTTACATTTAACCGATGATTGATTATAGACTTTCATAATCGATCATCGTAAACGAATGCCTAACTAACCGATGATCGGTTACAAACGATTAATGGGTACATCACTACCAATGATAATTGGTCTATGCCAAGTTTGCAATGTTAATCTTACTCGCAGGCACCCCGTTTGTGAAGCTTCTCCAGAGCCGTGGTGTCGTGCTTGGAATCAAATTGGACAAGGGAATTGTTCCCCTTGCTGGAACTGATGACGAGTGCACAACACAAGGTATGTTTGCTTTTGTTTTTCTGAACAAATTAAAGTCAGTGACCAGCCTATAAAGGTTTTAATTTATTTCCTGAGCTGTAGTGACAAATTTCATTGTTTTTGCGTTGATTGAGTTACCCAAATTGCCTCCTGTTTATCAATCTTGTATATCAACCTACTGAACCAGAGGTGTTTTTAGCTCTGCTGGCCTTATGGGATGCCGAGTTGTCCGTCATCCGTCGTTAACTTTTGTCTGTCTCGTTAATACAGGACCTTCATTTTTCATCCGATCTTTACCAACCTTGACCAGATTGTTAATATCAGTGAAAGCTCGGACAAGTTCGAAACCAGCCCGATCGGTCCAGAAATAGCAGAGTTATGGCCCTTGATTTAGTTAAAAATGCTATATTTTGCCTCGTTAAAATGATAGGGCATTCATTTTTCATCCCATTTTTACCAAACTTTGCCAGATTGTTAATATCGGTGAAAGCTCGGATAAGTTTGAAAACCAGCCAGATCGGACCAGTAACAGCGGTGTTTTGGCCCTTATTTAGTTAAATAGTTTTGCCTTAAGACGATAGGGCCTTCATTTTTCATCCGATCTTTACCAGATTGTTAATATGAATTAAAGCTCGGACAAGTTCGAAAACCAGCAAGATCGAACCAAAAACAGCGGAGTTCTGGCCTTTGATTTCGTTAAAAATGCTATATTTTGTCTCGTTCATTTTTCATCTGATCTTTACCAAACTTTACCAAATTTGTTTAGTTATGGCCTTTGATTTAGTTAAAAATGCTGTGTTTTGCCCAAAACTTTCAAAAAAACGTAAATTGCAGTCACTCGCCTCATTGATGTTATAAGAGTCATGTTAGCCAGTAGAGCGTCCACAGGCCCTCTTGTGCCTCTTATTTTAATATTTTTTCCTCATAAGAAACTTGGTTCATTTTTCTTTAATTGGGAGCTTAGGGTCCCTTGTTGGATCGTTTTACATAGCGTTATAGGGAAGAACTTCAAAAATCTTCTTCTCTGAAACTATAAAGTTGTTTTTTTTAATTATTTTTATCGGCTTTTGGATACTCTACCATGTTCAGAATTTTTGTCTGGAGCATATTGTGTTCCCCACCACAGACTCCATATAGCGCCAGTAGAGCGATACAGGCCCTCTTGGGCCTCTTGTTTGAAGTTATAGGTTCATTGCTCTTTCTGTAATCAAATGAAACATTAAGCAGTGGTAGATATCAAAAATCAATGTTGTGATGACATCCTGTTTAGACATCTTGTGTGGCATTACCATTTATCAGAGCATTTATAGAAATAATACATTTCACTGTCAGTTTCATTTGAGATCAATATTAACCAACGGTTTAAGGACTTCCTGAAGTACATCCTTGAGTGGTTATAACTTGACTCAGATGAGAGAAAATAGCCTGTTATTAGACAGTTGTAGATATCAATAATCAATGTTGTGATGACATCCTGTGTGTCATTACCATTTGTCAGAGCATTTATAGAAATAATAAATGTTACTGTCAGTTTCATTTGAGATCAATATTAACCAACGGTTTAAGGACTTCTTGAATTACATCCTTGAGTGGTTATAACTTGACTCAGATGAGAGAAAATAGCCTGTTACCTCCACTAACCACTTTTCAAAACACCCAGGTCTTCAATTTGGAAGGTATTTGTTTTTATGCCTGTAATTACATTAGATAGAGACATTTATATTTGTTTCTATATTGTGAAGATTTGCAACTGTTTAGACCTGGTTGTATCTCAGACAATTATGCAAAGGAGACTATTTTAACATGGATGTGAACTGACTATTTCCTCCTATTACCACAGGTCTGGATGGACTGTCAGAGAGATGTGCACAGTACAAGAAAGACGGTGCCCAGTTTGCCAAATGGAGAAGTGTTTTTAAGATCGGTTCCCACAACCCTTCATACCAGGCTATGATGGAGAACGCAAACGTACTCGCCAGATTCGCAATGATCTGTCAACAGGTGAGGGACTGAGCATAATTGTTATTAATAATTACTTGTGGGGTCTTCTGTTGAAGGCAATTTGCAGAACCATGATGCATCAATTTATTAGCCATTTTAAAGGGACACACGACAATCTTCAAGTGTTTATAAAACAATGAAAGTAGGGTCTCGATTTATTTACCCAGTATCATTTGACCTTAAAAACTGCTTGCATATAATAAAATAAAATTTCTTTAAACTGTTCTTATAATTGCTATAAATGATTGAATAAACGCAAATTACGTAGAAAAACTAGCGTGATGCTGAAAGTTGCCATGTGTCTCTTTAAACTAGTTTGCATGAATAGGAGCTGATGGTTTCAATGACCACTTGAAGTTATGTATAAATAAATTGTCAATGTACTCCATGAAATAAATGGCCCATATAAATTAATGATTTTATTAAATAACTGTTCTGTCATCATGTGAATGATATTTAATTTGCAAATGTTTCCATATTCACAAAGGTTAGGAAAGGTTTGTTTTTTTCAAAAGATGTAATTAGATATTTTGTTTAAAACCAGGATATTCCTAACCCCAAATTAGGCTAGTTCAAACTCTCATTCAGAAAACTGAAGTTCTGATTCAATCATAGGAGTTTTGAGGAAAGTTGATCTTGAAATTTTTGCCATTAAGAAAAAAACGTGTGTCGCTACTTCTGAATTACTGAAGGGAAAATTAATTGGGCTTAAATACAGTTAAAACGTAGAAGTTTTCTTCTTCTTCGAGTAAAAGGATGAATTTTTCAAAAAATACTTTTCTTGTATTACACTAACACGGTGCCGGTAAAAGGGGTGACTTCCAACTTTGCTATATACAATAAAAAACACAGGTTTAAAGTAAAAATGATACTTGATTAATAAATTGCAGTCCTAATTTTAATGTTTGATAAATAATTCGAGATTGTCGTATGTCCCTTTAAACAATTAACGTAACGCCAGTACTTAGATATCTCCACCCTATTTTTGATGTCATTGACAATATGTTATGTTATAATACAGTTGCATGTGCTAATATGCTTATTGTTAACCTTAACGGAGAAGATAGAGACTTTGTGTCAAGTATTTGTGTATAATATTAACGTACAATTTGCATTAAGTCCCCCAACCCACCCCCACCACCCCCACCACGCCCACCCCGATTTACCCAGCCGTTAATAGAAACAACTGATTAATAGAAACATACGCTTTGTTAAAAAGGCATGCTGACTTTTTAACTCTTGTGTTTACATAAACATTATCTGTGCTATAAATAAACCATTTGGATCTGCACACTTCCTGTGTTGTGCTAAGCGTCGGCGCAGCGTGTAAGGGATACAGCGTAATTAGCACACAACTATTTATTCGGTATATTGTGTACAGTTTGATTTTATTCAGTTTATTTGTTAGCGTAATTCTCTAAATTGAAACGGTTCCAAATGCTTCGTCAACTGTTTCAGTTGTTAATACGCATATATTGCCTTTATAATACAGTTGCATGTGCTTTGGTTTGACGGACGTATCTTATTGGTTTGATTGGTTAAATTGATAAATGATTGACATCTTGCGTCCTTTTAATTGTGCTTAAACTAGCGTATTGAATTGTTTTTAAAACCAAATAATGCTACTTCTTTTATATAACGTTCTGTATAATATACTTTTATCTCTGCTACTCTACAGTTTCTTTGATGCCAACATGTTTAATTTAGACTGCTAACAGTGTTACATGTATACATGTAGAATATTATAATAAAGTACACATCAGTTGCTTGGTTGCCAACATTTTCTAAAGGTATATACCATACCTTTCTTAACTGATTAGCATGATAACAAATAGTTGTGAGAATGTCTGACAGACATTTCAGCAAGGAATAAAAAACAGAAAAACAGTTTCCGCTTGGAAAATCTGGTTTTCGTGGAATTTCCACGTTTCTGAATGGTTTAGTACCAGTTGTTTTAGAAAAAACAAACATCCAACAGCTCCATTTCTTATTTGTTTTGTTTTAAAAAACAAAATAGTTTTTATATTAATTAAAACAAGAAAAGTATAACGCATGCATTATATGTTATTTTTAATAATGGGTTAGTTTGTGGAGGCTTTGTTCAAGTCGCATACCTGTAGTCGTCGATATGGAGATGACAGAAAGGTAAAGTGAAGAATTAAAAGATAACCGTATCAATACAGATAAGTTTTTATTTGGTCTTAGGTATACATTATTATACATGTTAAAGGGAACATATTCAAGTATTTTCAATTAAACGATTTACACCTGAGCTATTACAAGGGGAATTTCAGTGACCATGCTACAATATAATATAAAAGTCATATTTACTTAAATTTTACAAGTGATTATCATATGGGCCCTATTTATTTTATTATGTTTTAGTTGTATTCAGGCTCCAAACCACTTTGGACTTGCCGTTAAGGCAATCAACTTTGCATTTTAAATGAATTACAGGTGATCTTATAGAAAATATTTTGATTTCTTTACTTCAATACTCAAAAATAAGTGGATGCCGAAACGTCTGGGGTAAAAATTAAAATGGATGCCGAAATGGTTTGATGCCGAAACGTCTAGGTGCCGATTCGTCTAGGTGTCGAAATGGTTTGGTGCCGAAACGTCCTGAATCGATCTTGATCACACAGATGCAAAAACTTGAGCATTGTCTGTATTTATTAATGAGCATTTTTTATGTACTGATCATTGGGACCCTGCTTTAATTACACTAATATACTATATACACAATAGTTTTCGTCCAGAAAATATGACCTTTCTTGAGATAAAAAAACTACATTTTATGTTTATTTTCAGAATGGTTTAGTACCAAAAATATTTGTAATAATTTCACAAAGATTAAGTGCCAAATTAAAATATTTTAGAGAATAATTCTACCCCAATTTTGTTGTGTCAGATAATTATGGATGGTACTTGAAGAGCATCCACACCAATTCCGCGGTTTTGATGTTTATTCAAGTCACAACTACCAGGTTAAGAACTTGCACAACAATGTAAATCATTGGAAATAGTTGTTTATTTTGTATATGAATGAAATACCATGTCTGGAAACAATGAAAAAAACAACACAACATAACTCAACATCAAGAGAAGTTTCTACACCACACTGCTGTATATTTTTGAATCATTTTATTTGGTTTGTTGGACATGATTTTCCTTTCAAAAATGTCTAGATTGTATCAATTTTGACAAAATTTAAATGATGTCTAAACAGTTTAACCCATAACCCAATACATATATATAATGGACTGTGCTTTCTTTGAATTAAGAACATTCCATTTATGTGAAAAGGGGTGTTTTGGGGAAATGAATGTGATCAGCATCCGGACATTGTTACCCTGATCAGCCTGCGAGTTACTCTCTGGGTTTACAATGGACGCAAAGGCTATTATAGTCGTGCTTAGCAGGTTAAGGGTATACAAGTAATGTGTGAACAAACTAGGATGTTTTATAAAACTGTTAAAACTATCCATTTGTTTTTGATGCATGAAACTGTGCATATTAGATTGGTTTGGTACCAAACCTTGTATATGTCACAATGATTTAGTGCCAAACATGGCATGTTTTCAGAATGGTTTAGAACTAAACATTGCATATTTTCAGAATGTAGAATCAAACATTTCATATTTTCAGAATGACTAGAACCAAACATTGCATATTTTCAGAATGTAGAATCAAACATTTCATATTTTCAGAATGACTAGAACCAAACATTGCATATTTTCAGAATGTAGAACCAAACATTGTGTATTTTCAGAATGATTAGAACCAAACATTGCATATTTTCAGAATGCTTAGAACCAAACACGTATATATTTCAGAATGGTTTGGTACCCATTGTGGAGCCAGAGGTGTTACCTGACGGCACGCATGATCTTTACACGGCACAGAAAGTTACAGAACAGGTGACTGTGATAATTATGTAAATTTTAGGTTACCTATAGCTACCTGAAGTGTTTATTGTTGTCGGTGATAATATACTGTTATATCTTGAATATAAATATAAACGTTACTAGGACATTAAGTTAAAATTGTATGCAAATATAAGGAAATACTGTCTCCCATAGTTCAGGGCTTTTTCCAGGTATTTTGGGAAAAGGGACCGTTGTAAATTTAGGAAAATTCTATTGTTAAAACGACCAAATTGGAATTTTTTTCATTAATAAAATGGCCAATTGAGAATTGTTTACGTCAACATTTTGTAAGTTAGGACGAGGTAAAAGCCTAAAAAGTATAATTAGGAACACAATACATCAATAAGATACCACTTATATTGATTATTATGTAACATAAGGGATGTATCAGTACACCATAAATGTAAACAATGTATTTATTTTTAGTGTTTGTTTTTTTCAACAATTGAAAAAAAAAGCCACTATTTTGCATTGGGAATGGGTCCGTTTTTCGGCCCCGTGGGACACCTAGAAAAAGCCCTGTAGTTTGAAACAATTTTCTTGATTTCTTAAAAATCACAGAATGCGATAATTATTGCCCTTCAGACATACTGCTATAGCTTGATCAAACTTATGCAGGATGTCATATCTCTTGCATCTAACCTACAAAGACATCTCTTGTATTAATGTCGATCATTGAAATTTCGTTATCTTTATAAAGTTTTGATGATTTTGCTTCTTGTCCAGGTTCTTGCATTCACATACAAAGCCCTGGCCGACCACCACATATTCCTGGAAGGTACTCTCCTGAAGCCCAACATGGTGACCGCTGGTCAAAGCTGCGCTACCAAGTATTGTGCATCTGACATTGCCAAGGCAACCGTGACGGCCCTTAGCCGCACTGTACCCTCAGCAGTTCCAGGTATGCCTGTGTTCAGGTCGTGGTGACCTACTTTTGGTACCAATCTGTGTATAAAATTCACTTGTGGTGACCTACTTTTGGTACCAATCTGCATATGACGGTCAGTCGTGGTGACCTCCTTTGGTACCAATATGTGTATTAAGTTCATAGTGACCTACTTTTGGTATAAATCTGTGTATGAAGTTCACTAGTGGTGACCCACTTTTGGAACCAATCTTTGTATGAAGTTCACTCGTGTTGACCCACCTTTGGTATCAATCTGTGTATGAAGTTCACTCATGGTGACCCACATTTGGTACCAATCTGTGTATGAAGTTCACTAGTGGTCACCCACTTTTGGAACCAATCTGTATGAAGTTCACTCGTGGTGACCCACTTTTGGTACCAATCTGTGTATGAAGTCATTTGTGGTGACCTACTTTCGGTACCAATCTTTGTATGAAGTTCAAAGAGTCTATTGTTGACTTAGAACCAGAGCTAACCATAAAACATTAATTGTATCAATGAAGTGGTGTAAAAACTAGGTCATGGCCAGTCATGGCCAGACATGGGTTTATACTTTAAGTACAATGTATATTACTAAGATATTGTATATGTATATAAAGATTAAAGAGTCTAGGGTCTAGAGTTATTGGTGGTTTTTATGCCCTGCCAAGAAAGTGTTACCCTTGTCCGACCGTCCATGTCTTCTCGTATGAAAACATGTTTACATTAAAAAAAATCATCCATTTTTATGTGACTGGCGGTGGTAAAGCCGGGCATCCCTGTCCCATGGACACATATTCTAGTTTCTTGAGTAGATACAAGTTTGAGAAAGATAATCCCTGAAGTCTCTGCATCCTGTCCTACTGTCTGAAATTTGGCTTCCAAAGCTACTAAAATGTTTAATTACATTTTTTTGCAGGAGTAACCTTCCTGTCAGGAGGTCAGACGGAGGAGAATGCATCCGTTAACTTGAATGCCATCAACACTTTCTCCGGCCGTAAACCCTGGGCCTTCACCTTCTCCTTTGGCCGCGCCCTGCAGGCCAGTGTACTCGCTTCATGGAGAGGAAAGGACGAGAACGTTAAAGCTGCACAGAATGAGTTGCTTATGAGGGCCAAGGTGAGTTATGAACTTCAATCATGTTCACCCAATCACTTAGTTGTTCCATTCAAGTCACAAAATGTATTGCCGGGCCTCATCCTTTTTCCAAATGTACAGAATCATCCGTAGTAAATAATCATTTTCCGTTTAAATTCAATTTTCTCAGCTTGTGTATTTTAGATTATATTAAAATGTTCTTGGCTTGAAGATATATCGTATCAACATACATTTATGCAGTGGTAAAATAATATGGTGCATTTTTCCATGCAAAATATATCACTAAGTGCAACACATCTCAGAAAAGTATTCTTTACTGACCGAATGAAGTGTGTTTTTGAAAACTTGAAACTTTTGATACTATAAAAGGGTAATTAAATGGACATTTTCCTTTCTGACATTTTAAATTTAGACCCTTAACTCAAGTGATTCTATACCCCTAACCCACTGTAGTTTCTTTTTTTCTCAAGCAACCTATAGGCTGACTTACGGCTATGTTTGTATAACAGATTATAATTAGAGTTAGCGGGAGTCGGGGATTGTTTTAGAAGGCTTGGTGAAAAGTTTACATAGATAGGTTCTTAATATTGGATTTGCTGATGACAGTCTGTAATCTCCACTAACTTTAGTCGAATATTTTGATTGATGGTAGATTCCTTCAAAGACACACTTTTTCAAAAGATGATTTTCTACTACATAGTAATGTAGTCTCACATATTTGTATTCAATAGTAAAAGTAGGGCAGGTTCCCACTCTTCCCCACTCTCTCTCTCATCCATAATGTGTTGATGAGCCGTTAAACATCATTCAATTCAGTGACATATTTGCTCTGAGCGTTTATTTTCTTCACATTTGTCATAGTACTGTCGGAGCAATAACGGAACTATTTCGCCTATGTTTCAGGCCAACGGACTAGCTGCTATGGGCCAGTACAAGGGCGACATCGTGGGTGCCGCGGGCGACCAGTCTCTCTTCATCGCAAAACACGCATATTAAACAACGGAAATATTATAGACATCGGAGATTAACAGATTAAAGAATCAAATTTTATTATTCCAATTTAAAATTAAATGAACATAATCGTTGTTTTACTGTGACTGCTGAACTGTAGTGAAATTTAAAAGTTTGCATTGAATAATCATCCTCAATGCTTGCCTTTGACATGCTGATATTAAATAACTGTATGTTAAAAGGTGTTATAGTGCTTAATTTAGTGTTAAATTTAGAGTCAGTTGAACAAAATGATGCAGATTAAGATATAGATCCATCAATGAAAGATGAACAAATGTTTTTTATTATCACTAGCAGCAATGAGACATTATTTTTAACAGCTGCACTAAAAGCTGTATTAAATTTAATTATTTAAAAAATCCTCTTTCAGTAGCAACTCTTATTTCAGAACTAAGTGCTATTTTAATTGCCATAATTAGGACTTAGCATGCATTTTATGATTTCGTCTACGCAGATCTGTTGATATTATAAGTCGTATTCGAGAGGTGAGCAGTAAAAGTTTGGTGTTGCCGACGTCATTGTGAGGGCGAAGGGTAGTTAATGGATGGAACACTCCTGGGGAAAGCCCTGGAACAGAAATGTTTCTTTTATTAACGTACAATAAATGCAACGCATTTAATTATTTATGAGTATTGCAGAAGAGTAATATTGTTACATGATGTTACTTACTTTGTCCACATGCATTATACATCTATGTTGTCTTTTGTGTAACACTTTGTGTTATTGCTTTCCTTTTTTACCTTATTATGAACACAACGATAGTTGTATTTACTGTATAACTAGTACTCTTTTCTTCTTTTTTAATTCATCGTCTGCTTGTATGAAATTAGTCAAAAGTTCAAATATTCCGGGTAGAGACTTATAAATTTGATTGTTGAGAAGATGTTTAAATAATGTTATTGTTAACCTTTTTTTGTATTTTCTAAGAATTCGTGTTGTACTGTAATATACATAAAGGTAAAATGTTATTATAGGCTGATTTTGAATCTCACATGTACTTCCATCGTTATTTTTTGAGTTGTTATGATTGATGCATGCAATAAAACCATCTTTGCTGGCCATATTAACAATTAACAAGAGACTATACATCTATTATAACTATATTTATACAAAAACGCGTACCTCATGTCAAAATTTCTTTAACATTTTATGAATCGTTAAATAGCATTCAATGCAAAATGTAACACATTTTGAAATGTACCATTAGTTGTCAAGAAATACTATTGTCAAGAAGTACCATTGGTTGCTAAGAAGTACAATTGGTTGCTAAGAAGTACTTTTGGTTTCCAAGAAGTACTATTGGTTTCCAAGAAGTACTATTAGTTGTCAAGGAGTGCAGAGTTGTCAAGGAGTACTAGTGATTGCTAAGAAGTACTATTAATCGCATAATATGTTATTTAAGAAAACTACAGCAGTAATACAAATAATTATTTCCTTCTTTGCATTTGCTTTTTAATACATTTTTAAAATAGTCTCGGAAGGAATGTTTGTGTTTAAATAAGTGAAATAAAAACCTACTTGATACCTCTGTGTTGTCTTACTTTCCAGTCCAGTTTAAAATACCAATTGTCTTGTAAGGCTTTGGATGTATGATGCAATTAGCCTGTCAATGTGTGCAACACATCACTGACATAGTTTGGCAGTCACAAAGCCTGATAATGTGTGTAACACATCACTGGCATAGTTTGGCAGTCACAATCAAGGACTAATGTCTAACATGATATGATCTAAAAGCACATTGAAACCGGCAATGCTCGTTTTTTATTATTATGTATTTTCGGGAATAGTTTAGTTGCAGTTTGTCTGTTTGACAGTGTGTCTGCTCGATAAATTCGACAGTTGGTCTGACAATTGAAGATAACAGAAAGGAGTCCACATAACACAACGATGTGTCGCTGTTATCAAGGTTAAATGTTACACTGGGCAGGTCAAAGGTAAAAAACGTATGCGGTTGTGTTTCTTTATAAATGTTGACAATTTGTAGTATTTGATGATAATTTACAGAATGTGTCGCAATTCAAAGGATACCAAAGTCAAGGCCATGGTCAAAATTGTAAATGTTTGAACTGGATCCGTTGGTAATGTAATCATGGTCAAAGTCAACATGAGGCAAAGATTCCAAGGTCATATCATGAAAGTCATTGTCACACGTGGGTGGCAAAGCTTACGATACTGTCGTGTCGGTTAAAGAACATCCATCGGTTTTTCTGATTGCCAGTTTCTATATTGCGTCCATCTGTGCACTCTAAATCGAAAACGTATTTCAGACGATGCTAATGTATAGGGCCAGGTCATTTATCATGGGCCTCATCAGTCTGTGCTTCTGTCCCGAAGGTTTAAAAATATTTTTTTCACAGTTTATACCGCTACCACGAACATGGCATATACTGTTTGCCTTTTCAAGCTGACAATTCAAAGAAACTTATTAGGGGCCGCGGTGACTGAATCCGTGGATAGCACTTTTGACTGCGAATCCTACGACCTTGGACGACAGTTTTAAACCCTGAATCCGGAGATCACGAATCCGAGTCTCACAAAAGCCACTGATTTACTTTGGTGTGTCTTTAGGCACAGACCTAATAACAAATAGATTGGACACTACGAAACTTATCTAAATTTCACGTGGCACAGTGCGAAAATTACACAAATTATTTCCCAACTTTAAACACACATATCATGAAGAGTTTTATAGATACAAGTTTCATTCATGCCAAATCCCATCACAAATTTAATTTCTTTCCAATGGTAGTGTTTTTCTTTTACGTTTAGAGCATAAAAAGGAGATGGATGGAAACTTTGTCTATGTCAAAACCTTGATTTTTAAAAGAAAAGCGAAAAATGATGAAATTTTTAACTTTAAACATCTTTTTTTTTACAAGTTCTTATTTTCAAATGAAACAAATTATTATAATCCCATTTTACTATTCACTATGGATCTTTTGAATGTATTCTCTTCAAAATCAGTGAATAATTGAGAGTGGTGACAAAGGGAAAAGGTGACAAAGGGAAAAGTTAAAGTGCCACGTGATATGTTGGTTGCTTCAATGGTTAGGTAGGAAGTTTCCTATCTGTTTATTAATATGTCTGTGCTTTAGGCAAGATACTTTCCTCTAGGGTCATCCGTCGTGGTTCGAAACCTAAAGAATGTGTTAATGAACAACAACAATTCAGTTCAAAGCATACCACAGTAGCCCCGACGTCTAAGACCACTTCACTTGTTAAATTTATTTCCAAGTTGTTGCGATCTTAGGTTCTATTTCTTCGTGAAACTTTGCATACAAGTTTGTATTGGGATGAGCCATACAAGTTTGTATTGGGATGGGCCATTCAAGTTTGTATTGGGATGGGCCATATCGAGTTTGGAGGCATTATCTTGTTATATACACCATTTTACAGGACCTATGTTCATGAGCGTGTAGTCGTTATTCCCGCCCTTACGAAAACAAGTTTGCTTTCAAGTTTTTTGTAGTTAAGTCAGTTTTTTTTGTGTGGTTGCTGGGCAAGAATAGGACCAGGCAGTGGGGTAAACTCCACCTGTAATGGTCATTTTGCCATTTTAACCGTGTTCATTATAGGTCTTCATCATCATCATCCCTGTATTGTTTCATGTATCATCCCTGTATTGTTTCTTGTATCACCCCTGTATTGTTTCATGTATCATCCCTGTATTGTTTCATGTATCACCCCTGTATTGTTTCATGTATCATCCCTGTATTGTTTCATGTATCACCCCTGTATTGTTTCATGTATCATCCCTGTATTGTTTCTTGTATCACGCCTGTATTGTTTCATGTATCATCCTGTATTGTTTCATATATCACCCCTGTATTGTTTCATGTATCATCCCTGTATTGTTTCATGTATCACCCCTGTATTGTTTCATGTATCACCCCCGTATTGTTCCATGTATCGTCCCTGTATTGTTTCTTGTATCACCCCTGTATTGTTTCATGTATCATCCCTGTATTGTTTCATGTATCACCCCTGTATTGTTTCATGTATCATCCCTGTATTGTTTCTTGTATCACGCCTGTATTGTTTCATGTATCATCCTGTATTGTTTCATATATCACCCCTGTATTGTTTCATGTATCATCCCTGTATTGTTTCATGTATCACCCCTGTTTTGTTTCATGTATCACCCCTGTATTGTTTCATGTATCATCTCTGTATTGTTTCATGTATCATCCCTGTATTGTTTAATGTGTCACCCCTGTAGTTTCATGTATCATCCCTGTATTGTTTCATGTATTATCCTTGTATTTTTTCATGTATCACACCTGTATTATTTCAAGTGCTTCTTGAGTGGTGGCAGAAAACAATGATCGTGGCTCCAGCGAAAAAGGGTGTATTAAGAATACAATTTGCAGCGACTCTGCAATCCTGCAGATGAGAATGTTTTAGACCCATTGTGCTTTTTATCTAGATGTAAATGGAAAGTGGCTGGAATGTTCATTCCAATTGGCGCCATATAACCTTTTTGAGTTGGTGCTCCGTAAAACTCCAGTTCAATTCAATATTTATTTAAAAGTACTAAGTCATTTCTGTAAAGCAGGTAAATTAAATAAAATACTATTTTTTTCGCAGATATCATTCAAAAAGAAAGGCCTTGCATCTATACTTATTAATTGCAGTAATTATATTGCTCATGCCTGTTGAAGCTCTTGGGCTATACTCTGTTCAAGGGGATTTACCATGTTATTTATGTGCTAAACTACGTATTTTATTAAGTATATGTATGTAAATTATATACTGGGTTTTTGAGAAAAAAAATGTTCTTTGCAATTTTAGAACAACTCTAAACAAGTCAACAATTTATTATTTGAAGATCGTGTAAATGTAAAAACACAACCCTAATAGCAGGATAATGTAGTTTTATGTCAATAATTGTCGATGTCAAAGTTGTCACAAAATGTCTGCAAAGATTGCCGTGTGTCCCTTAAACTATTTGATTTGTTTACCTTGGTATTAGAGAACTGAGCACTTCTTGACAAATTCTTTTCATCAACTTGTGTATTTATTTGTAGCAGATGCCATACTATTTCTCAAAGTACTAGACACAATAACTACAATATTTACGGACATTTAGTTCCCAATTTGTTATCTAGGTCACACATGTCATGAGCGGCACATCCGGGTAACTACGCTATTGATTCCATTCATAATATATATATGCGTGTATTATTGCGCATAGTATTTCAGTTCCTTTTTCAAAAAAGACACGTATTTACTGTATACAATGACAATTATTCACAATCAGTAGTTATATTATTCGGAATATATAACGTTCATGTCAGTCACCTTATGAAATTAAGTTATACTTGAGGCAGTTAAAGGAACTTCATTCTCGAAGTGCTTAAAGCTCCCAATCCATTTTTTGGTGTATTAATGCGCATAATATTTCGGTAATCCTACAACAATGACACGTTTATACTGTATACAATTACAATTATTTCATTATTTCACAATCAGTAGTTATATTACTCGGTATACATAACGTTCATGTCAGTCACCTTATCAAATTAAGTTGTATTTGAGGCAGTTAAAGGGGACTACATTGCCGAAAGCGGTAAAGCTCCTCACCTATTTTAAAAACTCCCTATTCAGAAATTGCACTATATACATACATACACGATTCCAAAAAAGGAACTTGTATCATTATGGGCTAATTTGTGCATAAATTGTGGTAATGGTCTCAACAGATTTTGTAAAAAAATATAGGTTTTACATAAAGATGAGCTTTAAATGTTATTGTAATTAAATGTTCTTTACTTTAATACAATTTTAGCAGAATTGTGACCAATGAATAAATTATTAGACTTCAAAAATGTCTTATTTAGCTATTTCATGGACTTGTTCAACTTTTTGGACAGATTGACATGACGGTGGCATTACAAATTGTTTTTTAAAATTTTAAAAATCATGGTGACCTACCATTATTTTTGCCTTTTCTGTCTATATATATAACAAACTTACTGTACAAAAAGTTTAAAGAAAATCTGTTATGCAGAAAAAACTACAGAAAATGTCTTTAAGAACCCCTAATAGCAACACAACTGATGGCATTGGTTGTAACCAACACATTTTCAGGTGTTAGAATTGACATTGGGACCCATGTCTGGTATAGGTTAGAAAACAGTCTATCAAATCATTTTAGAATTATTTTATTATTAGAATTTTGTGTTTTTGTGTTTCAAGAATCTCATTACTCAATGTTCAGTGTTTTCTGAGAATGAAATGAGATTTAAATTAGCTGGTTTCATTGGTCCAATTTTTATCACTGAACCAATCAGAATGCTTCATTCATATTTTCATTTGGTTGCTTCTATCATAACATCACCCCTGGGTATTATGACATCACGTCATGCTATTATGATGCAACTCGGTGTGTTCTCAGAACTGAATGAGCCTTTTAATTGCTGTGAGAAACAGATTAAGACTGTTTGTATCGCTCACTGAGTAATGAGTTTCTTCTCACAAAATTCTAAAAGTAAAATAATTCTAAAATGATTTAATAGACTGTTAGAAATGGAATTGGTTTTCCATCCCGTTAACACATCACGTTAGGTTATATTGGGGACAGCAACCTCAGACGGAGATGAGATGAAGGATGAAGTTCCCTCCTCTAAGACATGCCTTCTCCAGGGAGCAAACCCACGCGATACAGAGGTCTTAGCTCCAAAGCCAAGGTCTTATGCAGAGCTACTGAGGTTCAACGAAACGCTGTCGTAGTTATATAGTTACAATGGTGTTGTGTTTTACCGGGCCCTCAATATTTTTTTAGCAGTCTGCTGGTATGAACCAAGTACCATATTCATTTTAAACCAACTTGCATATAATTTAACTAGAAGGATTTTCCGCGGAACACTTGTGTCACCTACCATGTGCTAATTTCAGCAAGAACAATCACTCCAAAATTTCAAGATGGGGTGCAATCGTTCATGAATATTGGAGCAGAAATAATTTTAAATTGTTTAATAATTAAGAAAAGCGGCTCAACTTTGCTGCAATGGAATTTAGAGTTATTGGACATGTCAGTGGCATTAATAACTGATAACGGAGAGTTGTAAAAAGTTTCATGTCCATAGGTCAATATTTTGCTAAGTTAAGAGCTAGGTTATGCAGCAGTTTAAAGTTGATGAAAAGGGGTATAACTCTGTTAAAATTAAATTCGGAGTTTTGGACATATTGATGGCATTGAATAATTGATAAGGAAGAACTGTATCAGGTTTCATGACCATGGTCAATATTTTGCACAAAAAACCCCACATAGTTATAAAAGATTGTGAACCCTACATGACCTATCAAAAATCTAATGAAAGACAGAAATATCTTACTGTTAACTTGTTTTATAAATCATATAAACCACAATTACCTCCCTTTAGTAGAAAATGAAAAATATAATTGATAGGTGTCCTTATTTCAACAAGAAATCAGTAGAAACGATGGATGCTCTCCAAATAAAGCTGGACATGTGAATACAATCGGATGGAAATGTATGAGCTTACAAGCTTTAAAAAAAATAAAAAATTGCGAAGTCCCGTAACTCCGCAAATTTTTCTTAACCGAAACATCCTGACAATATGCCCTACTAATAATAATACTTCCTATAAAGTTTGAAAAACCTTTGAGGAGGGCAAGCTTGAAAACCGGATGAAAAACATATGAGTTCAGTGGACAAGCTTTAGAAAAACTTCAAAGTCCCGTAGCTCCGCCAAAAATCATTCACCCGGAACCTCCTGAAAATAAGATACTAGACATACTGATACTTTCTATGAAGTTTCATGAAAATCGAATGAAAAACGTAGGAGGAGTTGAGCGGACAATGTTTACATTGGGAAAAAAACTCGAAGTCCCAAAATTCTGCCAAAAATCATTGAACCGGAACCTCCGGAAAATATGCTCTACTAGACATCATACTAATACTTCCTATGAAGTTTCATGAAAATCATATAAAATATATTGCAGCAGTTGAGCGGACAAGGTTTACATTCGAAAAACTTTAAAGTCCCATAACTCCGCCAAAAATCATTCATCCGGAACCCCTCGAAAATATGCGCTACTAGACATCATACTGATACTTCCTATGAAGTTTCGTGAAAATCGGATCAAAAACATAGGAGGACTTGAGCGGACAAGGTTTACATTCGAAAAACTTCAGTCCCATAACTCCGCCAAAAATCTTTGAAACGGAACGTCCAGACAATAAGCGATACTAGACATCATACTGATACTTGCTATGGTTTCGTGAAAATCCGATGAAAAACGTAGGAGGGGTTAAGTGGACAAGAAAAATGGACATTTGGACATATATACGGGCGGACATGACGGCAACTATATGCTCCTTCGAAAATTTTGAAGAGCATAAAAAGGGCAATCGAACTATAAAGTCAGAAGAAAGAAGGGGCAATCCCACATGAATTATGGAACTCTGCATTGGATAATTGATAGGGAAGAACTCTGGGTACAAAGTTTCATGACAAAAGATCAATATTTTGCCAAATTATGAGCTAGGTAAGGCCGCAGGTGAAAATTTAAAAAAGAGACATAACTCTGCCAACATGAACTCCAGAGTTTTTGGACATGTCCATGGCACTGAATAATTTATAAGTTAGAATTGTATAAAGTTTTAATTACCGTATTAAACGTAGGTCAATATTTTGTCAAGTTAAGAGCTAGGCTAGGTTGTAGGTTACAGTTTTATAAAAAGAAGCATAACTGAAATGAAATGCAACAACATGCCTTGGGGTAAGATGAATATGTGTGTGAAGTTTTCAAGTTATGGTCACAGGCAGCCCGCATGGGGCTAGGATAGTAAAAGATGGACTTGGGAGTTAAAATATTAATTAGTTGATTTCTGGACCCCCGCCCCAAAATAATATATATACATATTATATACTACATACCTGCATATATAATAATTATGTATATATATATTTTTTGGGGCGTGGGGTCCAGAAATCAACTAATTAATATTTCAATCACTCTGAAGTCTATCTTTTACAATCGTAGCTCTGTGCCGGCTGCCTGTGGTTATGGTCAAGGTTAGGTTGCAGGTTTAAGTGTGAAGGACAACCAACGATGGATGAAGAACAAAATGACCCACAAGTGTCTGCCATGTTACACAGGTGACACAATAAAAGGTAATCAACTTTGGCATTTTCAAGTGTTCTTCGTTATGTTATCATAAATTTCACTATTCTACATGTACCGGTAATGTGCAAAAAACAATGTGATAACTAGTAAAATTATTAAGATTTTCGAAATGCAAGTTGTGGCGAGTTACAAAGAAAACTAAGAAGTCACAAGAAAGCAAGATTGCGGTGTGTCCCTTTAACTCCCTGGTATTGTTTGATGGATTTTAATTACATATGTGTTAAATTAATCTCTTCATTACTCTTCATTACTGAATGCAGGTACTATCAAATATACATGAAAAGTATCATGCTATCTAACATAATTACCGGTAAAATACTCAATGCTGATTGGTTAAAGAGGTCATTGACCTTGAAGCTCTACTGATAGGTTTTGATAGCTAGATCAACATTCCTGTGAAGTTTTATGAAAATCTGTCAAGTAGTTTCAGAAGAGTAGTCTATATAGTATTTACTATATAACTCTATGTAAACAAAGATGGCCACTGGCAGCCATGTTTAATGTTGAATCAAAATAATTTTCAACAAGGACCAGCATCATGTCATGCTGATCATTTAAGAAAAAGTCCCATATCAATTTCAACAAGTAGTCGCTACAAACTTGTTTTTTAAAAATCTACTTTTAGCCGTGGCTGATTTTTATTGGTGGCTATTTTGAATTTCCGACTGACCTGAAATTTTGCTAGGATCAACTAGACATCAAAAGCAACATTCCTGTGAAATTTCATGAAAATCCGTCAAGTAGTTTCAGAGGCATAGTCGCTACATGTATTTACTATATAACTCTTATGTAAACAAAGATGGGCAGCCATGTTTAATGTCAAATCCAAATTATTTTCGTCAAGGATCAACATCATGTCATTCTCATCATTTTATAAAAAGTACCATATCAATATCAGTTATAGTTCTCTTTTCAAGAAGTAGTCGCTAAAAAATCTATTTTCAGCCGTGGCGGCCATCTTGACTTTCCGGCCGGCCTGAAAGTTTGCTAGGATCAACTAGACATCAAGAACAACATTCCTGTGAAGTTTCATGAAAATCCGTCAATAAGTTTCAGAGGAGTAGTCGCTACAAGTATTTACTATAACTATATGTACACAAAGATGGGCAGCTATGTTAATGTCGAATCAAAATGATTTTCGACAAGGACCAACATGATGTCATTCTGATCATTTAAAAAAAAGTTCCATATCAACATCACTTATAGTTTTCAAGAAGTAGTCGCTACAAACTTGTTTTTTAAAAAATTATTTTTAGCTTTGGCTGCCATCTTGAATTTCATATCAACATGAATTTTTGCTAGGATCAACTAGACATCATGGGCAACATTTATGTAAAGTTTCATGAAAATCCATCCAGTAGTTTTAGAGTAGTCACTACAAAAAAAGTTTACGGACATCGCACCACGGCATAAGCTCTGCTGATTTTTGATCAGTAGAGCTAAAAACCTATCAAGACCTCTGACGTCACGTCCTTCAACCGTTAGGACGTCATTTTAAACGTCAGAAAACATCCAAAACAATGTTTAAAGCAACGTTACGTTCAAACAACAAATTAAAATTGCTAACAAGAGGTCAATGACCTTGAAGCTCTACTGATTGATTTTGATTTCAGGAAGTAGTCGCTACAAACTTGTTTTTTGAAAATTTATTTTTAGCCGTGGCGGCCATCTTGAATTTTCGGCCGACCTGAAATTTTGCTAGGATCAGTTAGACATCAAGAGCAACATTCCTGTGAAGTTTCATGAAAATCCGTCAAGTAGTTTCAGAGGAATAGTCGCTACAATTTTCATTATATAACTCTATGTAAACAAAGATGGCCGCTGACAGCCATGTTTAACATTGAATCAAAACGGTTTTTGACAAGGGCTAACATCATTTCATGCTGATCATTTTAGAAAAAGTCCCATATCAATATCACTTATAGTATTCAAGAAGTAGTCGCTACAAACTTGTATTTTGAAAATCTATTTTTAGCCATGGCGGCTATCTTGAATTTCCGGCCGACCTGACATTTTGCTAGGATCAATTAGACATCAAGAGCAACATTCCTGTGAAGTTTCATGAAAATCCGCCAAGTAGTTTCAGAGGAGTAGTCGCTACAAGTTTTTACTATATAACTCTATGTAAACAAAGATGGCCGCTGGCACATGTTTAACGTTGAATCAAAACGATTTTTGACAAGGACCAACATCATGTCATGTTGATCATTTTAGAAAAAGTCCCATGTCAATATCACTTATAGTTTTCAAGAAGTAGTCGCTACAAACTTGTTTTTAAAAACCTATTTTTAGATTTGGCGGCCATCTTGGATTTCACATCAACATGAATTTTTGCTACGATCAACTAGACTTCATGGGCAACATTTCTGTAAAGTTTCATGAAAATCCATTCATTAGTTTCAGAGGAGTAGTCGCTTAAATAAAAAGCTTACGGACGGACAGACAGAAGGACGGACAGACGGACGCCGCACCACGGCATAAGCTCTGCTGATCTCTGATCAGTCGAGCTAAAAACAGGATAAAGCTGTATATTTTCTTCGTTTGGTGTTAAAAGATGGACACAATGTAAGTTGTGAGAATTAGTTTGTATTATCATATAATTATGTTCAATCTCTCGAAACTATGTGTATTAAATACCTAAAAATCCATGTCCGATAAGAAATAAAATATTTCCAGCGTGTTTATAGTGGGTTTAAAATGTGGTGTTTTGGACTTGGAACACATTGAAACCACGGGCCTCTGGCCCTTGGTATCGATGATTTTCAAGTCCCACGCACCAGGTATTGATCTGGGACAATATAAACCCGTTGGAAATAGGTTATTTCTTAATTATATGTCAGGAGTATTCTAGTTAAAAACTTGGGAAATATAGATATTATTTATAATGAATACATTAATAATTTACAAAACAACACGTCTACAAATAATATATTTTTCGAGCAAAATACAGTATAAAGGGGACGTTACATGAGTGCCTATTTAATATTGAATGTCGGTGTTTTTTCCCCCTATATTTTGGGAACATAGCTTATATCTTCACAATTAGGAATGTTTCATAAAATTTGTAAAAAATACAGTAGAACTTTTCTTTCAAAGATGTAGCTTTGTATATTTTTAGAAATGTTTACAGTACACCAAGGCATTTAATAGCATTTTGTACTCAATACTTGCCACACTTTTGCTCCTTTTTCATATTTTGGGAACATAGCTTATATCTTCACAATTAGGAATGTTTCATAAAATTTGTAAAAAATACAGTAGAACTTTTCTTTCAAAGATGTAGCTTTGTATATTTTTAGAAATGTTTACAGTACACCAAGGCATTTAATAGCATTTTGTACTCAATACTTGCCACACTTTTGCTCCTTTTTCCCCCCTCTCTTTCAATTGTATTTTTTGTCTCAAAAATATATGTTTTTGGCATTGGGAATATGACCCAATAACGGCTATAAGAAGCAAAACAAAAAAACAACACTGAATTTATTAAAAGAGTTGGAAAAAAATAAAAGTATATGATGCATGTGATGCGAGGCTGTGCGAAGCACTTCAAGCATCATATCATTTTTATCAAATGTGTTTAATAAATTCAATATTAAACAGGCAGGAATAGAAGATTCTATTAATCAGGTAACTTCATCAACACCTCATAAGGATACATATGTTTGTATGATGCTGTCGTATATTGACTCGGTCTTCTAAATATGACACCAAACAACAGAACTACCTCGTCGATTTCTGTAATCCAGTATTGTAAACATTACGGAAATCGATGAGGAAACTCTGATGCACACTGAGCTCAATGGCAAACTGCAAGATATGTGATGAATATAAATATATAATTAAACTCTTCAAGAGATTTAAAATTTAATCTCATTTATTCAAAACACGGTATAAAAATATACCGAAGTATATGTACAACATAAATAACATCTGAAACAGTTAAAACAATTTCTGACATTTAATCTTAACAACTTTGAAAACTGTGATGAAATGTGACTGCAATTTGGTCAATACCACATGGATGATGTGGTCAGTACCACATGGATGTAACTTATACTGAGGACCTTTTCTCTTATTATTGTTACACCTTTTCTCCAACATCAGCTCCAAAAAGAAATGATTCATAATTAGGAGTTGAATTTGGTTTTACCATGCACCAAAACAAAAATGGCGCTCACCGGAATGAACATTCCAGGCCCAACATCATTTACATCGAAATGAAAATATGCAAAAAAAATATGACTAAAACCTTCTCACCTGCAGAGTTGCTGCAATATCTGCAGAGTTGTTGCAAACTCTGTTGTAGACACTCCATTTTGCGTTGGAGCCGCGAACATTGTTATTCAGCCTCTTTAAGTTGACAAACAATCCAAAATTACAGCTCAACATTTTGTCCGACACGAAATAGTGCGGAAAAAAAAGTCTAAGTCTCATACAAATATTTTCTCATATTAAAAGTAAAGTGATCTAAAGTCATGAACGTTAAGAAGTGGCTATTAATTTATATGCCATACATTGCGTGTAAAACAAGAATAAAACATGAAATTTAGATTTTGGCTACAGTCATTTCCGTTTAGAAAAATCTGTTATTTTGAAATTAAATAAAGTGCTAATAGAACCTCTATAAGATATGACTTTCACTATTACAGCATGGAAATATTCTTGCTATTAAAATACTTTGAGGTAAAAGCAAAGCAACATTGCTGCATGACTAAAGTGTGCATTTTAGAAAATAAATTAAAAAACAATCTGCTATCACCACAGGCCTTTTACGTTCCATACCTCTGGCAGTCCTCCATGCTTGGTTTTAACATTAAAGTCCCTATCTTGCCATCTACAGGCAAATTTTACAACAGATGTACACCATTTCTAAACCTACCGACGACGTGGTATATAAATTTAACTTAAATATTTTGAGAATCGAAATTCTATAGACACAATATAAACGGCTTTAACCAGCCAGACCAAACCCCAAAACTGGAGAGTCAAATTAATAGTTACTAACTCATAATTCATTTCACGCATATTCAATCACAGGTATTTTAGAACCCGTGAATAAACCTATACTGTATATCGGCATGTATACATTTTTATATGACCTGAACAGATGTATAGGGTTTTAATAAACGGTTTTGTATTGTAATTTTGCAGTTATTTGGTGGGATAGTTTTCTTTATATTTAGTATTTCATGTGTACATGTCAAAGGCACGTGAATTCGCTTCAGTGTTCAAAATTCTTTGTGAGACATGTTCATCATGATCAATAACATGCTATCTCTTTGAATCCAGCCTTCTCGATGACCCTGATGATCCTCCCGAAGTGTTTCTAGTTTTAGTTGGCGGCCTCTGTCTAGGTGGGGGTATATTCTCCCCCTCTTGTTGCCCTGCTGTCTTTTTTTTCTTTCCAGCACACATGGTCTTTAACATTTGTAGAACCGCTTGTGGTGAAACATTCACTTTCAGTAAGTCCAATAGAATTCTGAAACACAAAAGTCATGCATACATGGATTTGGTGTTTATCTGGCAGCAGTGACAGGCTGCAGTGTTGGGAATGTTATCATACGACCAACTTACTGTTAAAATAGAAGAAAAGTCAGAATTGACAGAAAATAAAGAAAATTCACTTATAACTATGGTACACCTTGATATTTAAAACAATTAATTGTAAACAAGAGTTGCGCGCAACATGGTGTCTGGCTTAAAGTGAAATGTCCATCATACATGTACATGTTTCAAGCAATCTTCATCTGGACAAAATCGAGGGTTTATAGTAACTGTTAACGTGGTCCTACACTGTTGTCAGCATTCAGTAGGTTAGCATTCATAGTTTTCCTTAACACATCTTCATCTTACCACAAGGAACGTCGTTATCCATGACCAATAACTCAGACTTTCATTTCGGCAGAGTTATACAGTCTTTTAAAGCTCGTATTAGAAGTAATATGGTAAACAATCATGAATGTTTTCCACTTATCAGTATTAAAGGGACACTGTCCATAAATAAAACTATTTAGAGCCACCCCAGAGGGAGAGAAAAAAAGTTTTTTTATTTGTTTAGTAACATATTTATATCCAGAATCTTTACATGTTTTGGATATAGAGAAATGAAAAGTCCACTTAAATACATGTACATGTAACGTCTCAAGAAGATATCATTGGAATATTCAGTATTGTAGTTGTAATGTCGTTAACATAATTGTATACGTATATTGAGCTATATAATCTCAAAGTTACAGTGTCCCTTTAAACAGAGAAATTCTTTTTTATTTAGATAAATATATTTAAAAAAACAACTTGAAATTGATCTTAAATTTGGTTTTGTGTATTAAATGTTTGTCAACATATAGGTTATTTTGACTTGCTGTATAATTGATGCAATTATCCAGTTTGTCAACTTGTATTGTTTCACAAAATGACATTTTAATCTAAGGGTATCATGTTTTTCAAGAAATGTCAGCCGAATTAATGTGATGTTGCTGCCGCAAAATTTAACCAAAACCTTAACAAAAATCTTAACCAAACCCGGGGGCATCCGTGGCCGAGTGGTTAACGTCTCTGACTTGAAATCACTTGCCCCTCACCGCTGTAGGTTCGATCCCTCAGGGGCCTAGGAATCTTTATGTGAGGAAGCTATCCAGCTGGCTTGCGGAACTTCGGTGGTTCTACCCAGGTGCCCGCCTGTGCACGAAAATTGCCCGGAGGGGCACCTGGGGTCTTCCTCCACCAATGGAAGCTGGAAAGTCGCCATATGACCTTAGCTGTTGGTGCGACTATAACATCCAATTCAATTCAATTAACCATACCCCTTTTTAATCTAAATAAAAATTGTAACGCTAACATATTGCATCGTAACTTTTTTGTCCTTGGGAATAGAATGTTCAAATTTTATATATAACCTCCTGGTCATTGCCTTTCCTAATACCAGTAACTTCCAGCCCTCCAACTGACCCTGGGTCGGAGTCAAGGTTACTTAATACATGTACCATCAATATTTGCGTTAAAATTTGGTGACGGTACATGTATTTAAGTGACCTTGACTCGGACCCAGTGTCAGTTGGAGGGCTGGAAGTTATTGGCATTAAGACTGACAATGGCCAGGAGGTTATATATGAAATTTGAACATTCTACTCCCAAGGACAAAAAAGTTATAATACAACATGTTGACGCCGTCGAGCCCGCCAACATAAGCGGCGCCTATGTCTCGCATTTTTTCAAAAAGACGAGACAAAAACAACAGTTTAAATAAGTTGCAAAATCTGTCGAAAATATAAGAAATATTACAAATAAACAATCCGATCCAGCTGGTATTCAAAATGTCCAAGCTTCATTAATATCAAAAAACTGGCAGAGTTTAGTAAATATCAGATGGAAAAGGAATGTGCTAGAGCACCAACAAAGCAAAATATTACATTTTTTAATAAATTAAGGACCATAACTCTAGTGTTGCTTATCTGACAGCTTGTTTTTAGAACTTGTCCAAGCTTTCATTAATATCAACAACCGTGCAAAGTTTAATAATTATCAAAATGTGGCCGAGCTTAGGTCCTGACAAGGCAAAACTATAGCATTTTTTCATTAATCAAGGACCATAACTCCACTGTTTATTATCCAATATTGGTGTGTTTCGAACTCGTTCACGCTTTCATCAATATTAAGATTCTTGCCAAGTTCGGTAAAGTGAAGTTGCTAGAGTGTTGAAAAATTAAAATATAGTATTTTTCATTAAATCTAGGGCGTAATGTCGTAACTTAAACGTAATAAAGCAGTCAAAGCTCTAACCTTAAACAGTTACGTTCTTCATAACCTGTAACTGTTATTAAAAAAACAACTAAAACTGGGATAGTAACCAGAAGCAGTTACTACCACAAAATCATTCAAGTTTAGATGCATTCTATCTTATGTACAGGAATTTTCCCTATATTTATATAATTTTCTCCAGGTAGGGTGATTATTCAACTTTACAATCATGCAATAAAATGCTATGAGCATCGATGAAAATTCGATGCGCAAGGCCTCTTCAAGTTACCTACTGTTATGCAACAAAATTCATTAAAAATCATTTTGCAGGCACAAACATGACAATTAGTGAACAACAGCTAATTGGATCTTGATGAAGATGTATTTATCCTTAATAATGAGTATTCAGATATAAATAAACACTGAACATTTGGCAACTATTTCGATTTATTAGCAAATGATCTTGGCAACTGATTTAGGTTACAAATGGTTATTAGGGAAAAGTATCTGCTACTATAAACCCAAAGGGAGATAATAATTTGGCATTTTAATAACTTCCACCAGTTATAAAACTTGTTACTGTTTAAGGTTAGAGCTCTGACTGTCAAGATTGCCATGTATCACTTTAAGACTATGGCCAAGCTTGGCAAAGATCCGGGTGCAAAATGAAGTTGCTAGAGTGTTGACAAGGCAAACTTCAGCATTTTTTATTAAATCACAGGCCAAAACTCTGATGTTTATTATCCAATAATATTGGTGGTTTTGGAACTCATCCAAGCTTTCATTGATATTAAGACTTTGGCCTGGTCAGATGCAAAATGAAGTTGCTAGAGTGTTGGTTGTCAACATCAAAATCTTAACAGAAGTAAATGGCCAGTTGGCCAGTAGAGCTAATAAAAAGTTAAGTACACTGCCAAGTCAGTGAAAAATAAAAGAAATATTACAAGTAAATACATACTTGAAGTTGATGGCTCCATGACAACCCCAGCCAGCTGTGACAGTTCGTACAACTCCAGCTCATCTAGAGTGAGGGTATTCTTACTGGTCAGCTGTATATTCATCGTGTGACTCTTCATACCCGCCATGGTCTCTTCTAGAACCGAGATAAAATATAGATTGTGAATTGAACAGTTTAATTACAAACACAATTAAGACGGGCTTAAGAAGAGTAGTAATGGCAAGACTATATGCTGTTAAGACTAGTTTTGTGTGAGTAACACTCATCAGTTACTTACCGTAATGGATCTCAGTTTGGAGATCTTTAAGGCTATGCGATTTAAATGTAAAACATTAAATATGCAATATTTATTAATACTGCACTTTTATGAAAACATAACTATTTCATGAGTATTCTGTGAAGAAACGTTTGTTATATCCTTTTTCTGTGTCTTTGTATGATCAAAATAAAATCTTGATAAAAGGCTGCCTTTTAACAACTGGATCATGTATCTACATGTATCTTCATTAATTCCAAACCCCTGCTGGACCTAGGAATGGCGTGCGTCTATCTGATATAGACGCGTTTATAGTAGAATAAAAGTATGATTTTGTTAGTAAAGTTTAAAAATAAAAACAAATCTGGGGCTACTTATGGTGAGCCATGTTCCACTATGATAACTGCAGAGTTGAACAGCTTTATATTTGGTAGGGTGGGGATATCTGGGGGAAGGGCATTTCAGTGAACTAATAACTACTGGTCGCTTAGCACGTAAAAAGTCCTGGGGTTTGATTCCCGATCATGGTACATGGATATTTTTATAAGGAATTGTACACCAGTCACTGTTATAGCAATTCCATTTAGGCACAGTCCTTTATTGTTAGATCAGTTGTTTACGGTCGAACTGGTTTGGGTGCGAAACTAGTGTGTTAAAATACACGTTCAATGCTCTTTTGAAATTTTCGTATTGGCGAGCATCAACGTGTATTGATTATTGCACATTTTACGACTGGACTTTCCCAACGGAATCTGTTGGGAAGGTTTCACGCTTTTAAACAGCATTGTTTGTATATTATATATGCACAGGTTGAAAGAAGAATTTTTTTTGAGTCGATTGGTGTTTCAAAATTTACCTGCCACGATGAAATATCTCAGATTATCCAAATTTAACACGAATATATTGACACATTTCCGAATTATTGAAGGGTACCGCCATGTTGTTTGAAATTCTTACCCAGAGTTTCTTGCGCATATTACTTCACCATACGCAACCTACCATGCACCGTCGATAGAATAGAATAGAACCGTTTATTGCTACAATCGTAAAACTTTAAACTACACATATTTCATGCCGATTTAAAAGTAATATTTTTGTTATATTTATAGTATTGTTAAAATTACTTGTTTTAGTCGTTTATTATTCTACAAGACTCTTCCTCATTCTTAAATCGTAATAAAGAGAATATAAAATATATGAAAATTAGCAGTTTGGTAAAGATCCAAATAATAATAATGAAGTTGCAAGAGTGTTCACAAGGCAAAAGTTAGCGGACGACGACAGGCGACGGACAACTGACAACGGACAACTCGTCATCCCATAAACTCTGGGGGGTGGGGGTAGGGGTGTGGATGGGGGATTTGAATACTAGTGACAGTTATTGTTTTCTTTAACAAAATCACCATGTTCAGGTCCACCAAACACACAACGATTTCTTTTTATAAAGCACAATGTCCCATCCTAGCTCAACTAAATTTGGGAATTGGTTTCCTTATAGTATGTTGTAAAGGGTTGCTTAAGTAATGTTGTCTTCCGCAAATTCTGGGCTCCCATGGAATCCAAATTGTGACGGCCCATAAAATGTGCAATAAAGGCAGATCTAGGTTTGCATGTAAGCTGGTGTATATATAGTTATAATTTTGGTTTGGGATCTTATATCATTATGCATCTTATTTGTACTTCACCCATATTTGGGCATGGGCTCCCTCCTCCCCGCCCCGCCCCGCCACACACCCTCTCCCCCTCCCACATTATTATTATTATTTCTTTTTTTTATTACATATTTCTGTTGTTTTGGTCAATTTTTACACAAAGAGCTATGTTGTCCCCACCCCCCTCTCCACCCTCCCCCCACTCGAAACTCATTTATTTTTTTTTTTTACATATGTTTGTGTTGTTTTGGTCAATTCTTACAAATGTAGCTATGTTGCCCCACCCCTCCGCCCGCCTTCCAACACCCCAGGGCCTCCCCCCACCCACACTCGAAAGTCAATTTGTTTATTTTTTTTACATATTTCTGTGTTGTTTTGGTCAATTCTTACACATATATCTATGTTGCTCCGCCGCTACTCCCTACACCGCCCCGCACAACCTCCTCGGCACCACCCCACCACCCTCCTCCCCCCGCCCCACCGACTCGAATCTCTATATTTTTTCTTCATATTTCTTTGTTGTCAATTCTTACACATATTGCTATGCCCCCGCACCCCCTACCACCCCGCCCCCACCCCAGACTCTAAACTATATTTTTTTTTTATATTTCTGTATTGCTTTGGTAAATTGTATTATCTCTACTGGCCAAGTTCGAAAACCAACCAGATCGGACCAGTAACGGCGGAGTTACGGCTCTTTTAAAAATGTTATATTTCCACTCGAAACTCAATATTTTATAATTTTTTTTACATATTTCTGTCTCGTTTTGGTCAATTCTTACGTGGCCCTGCCATCATCCTCCCCCACTCCCCGCCTGCCCCACTTGAAACTCGATTAATATATATATTTTACATATTTCTGTGTTGTTTTGGTCAAATCTTACACATAAAGCTATGTTGCCCCCCCACCCCCCCTACCCCCATTACCCCCCCCCCCCCCCCCCCCCCCCACCTCCAGTGTCTGTAATTTTTTATTTTTTTTACATATTTCTGTGTTGTTTTGGTCAATGTTTGTTACCCCCACACACCCCACCCCCAACCATCCCAACACACCATCATCACTACCACCCGAATGTTGTTGTTTTTTGTTTGTTTTTGCATATATCTGTGTTGTTTTGTTTTATCAGTTTATCAATATGTTTCGCCCCACAACCATCCCACCACCACCCGAATGTTTTTTTGTTTTGTTTACATATGTCTGTGTTGTTTTGTTTTATCAAATATACAACTATATTTTCATTTTATCTTCCATTATTGGATATTAAAATTTTAATTTGAACGCAATCATTTACATATAAAGCAATTTAGATTAAATTCAGATACACAGAGGAAATATCAATAAAAAAACACCTGAAATGAGGCCACAATAAACAAGAGGCCCAAGAGGGCCTGTGAACGCTCTACTGGCTGTTATACCATTGATGAATCGAGTCGTACTACATGGTGTCTAGAGTGTACACAAGGTTTTTCAAGTAGTTGACCTTGTGACCTAGTTTTTGACCCCATGGGACCCATTTTCGAACTTGACCAAAATATAATTAAGACAACATTTCGACAAAGTTTCATCAAGATCGGGTCAGAAATATGGCCTCTAGAGTGTACTAGTGACCTAGTTTTTGACCCTGTGTGACCCTGTGTGACCCATTTTTCGAACTTTAGCAAGCTATAATTGAGACAAATATTCTGACAAAATTGCATCAAGATCGGGTAAAAAATATGGCCTCTAGAGTGTACACACGTTTTTTCCAAAGTTTGACCTAGTGACCTAGTTTTTAACACCATGTGACCCATTTTTGAACTTGACCAAGATATAATTAAGACAAACATTTTGACAAAGAGTGTACACAAATTTTTTCCAATATTTGACCTAGTGACCTAGTTTTTAACCCCATGTGACCCATTTTCAAACTTGACCAAGATATAATTAAGACAAACATTCTGACAAAGTTGCATCAAGCTTGGGTCAAAAATATGGCCTCTAGAGTGTACACAAGGTTTTTCCAATATTTGACCTAGTGACCTATTTTTTAAACTTCATGTGACCCATTTCCGAACTTGATAAAGATATAATTAAGATAAACAATTTGACAAAATTTCATCAAGATTGGGTAACAAATATGACCTCTAGAGTGTACACAAGTTTTTTCAAGTATTTGACCTAGTGACCTAGTTTTTGACCCCACATGACCCATTTTTGAACTTGACCGAGATTTCATTGAGACAAACATTCTGACAAAGTTTCATCAAGATCGGGTCAAAAATATGGCCTCTAGAGTGTACACACGGTTTTTCCAAAGTTTGACCTAGTGACCTAGTTTTTAACACCATGTGATCCATTTTTGAACTTGACCAAGATATAATTAAGACAAACATTTTGACAAAGTTTCATCAAGATTGGGTCAGAAATACGGCTTCTAGAGTGTACACAAGGTTTTTCAAGTATTTGACCTAGTGACCTAGTTTTAACCCCATGTGACCCATTTTCAAACTTGACCAAGATATAATTAAGACAAACATTCTGACAAAGTTGCATCAAGCTCGGATCAAAAATATGGCCTCTAGAGTGTACACAAGGTTTTTCCAATATTTGACCTAGTGACCTAGTTTTTGACCCCACATGACCCATTTTCGAACTTGACCGAGATTTCATTGAGACAAACAATTAAGATAAACATTCTGACAAAGTTGCATCAAGCTCGGGTCAAAAATATGGCCTCTAGAGTGTACACAAGGTTTTTCCAATATTTGACCTAGTGACCTAGTTTTTAACTTCATGTGACCCATTTCCGAACTTGATCAAGATATAATTAAGATAAACAATTTGACAAAATTTCATCAAAATTGGGTAACAAATATGACCTCTAGAGTGTACACAAGTTTTTTCAAGTATTTGACCTAGTGACCTAGTTTTTGACCCCACATGACCCACTTTTGAACTTGACCGAGATTTCATTGAGACAAACATTCTGACAAAGTTTCATCAAGATCGGGTCAAAAATATGGCCTCTAGAGTGTACACACGGTTTTTCCAAAGTTTGACCTAGTGACCTAGTTTTTAACACCATGTGACCTATTTTTGAACTTGACCAAGATATAATTAAGACAAACATTTTGACAAAGTTTCATCAAGATTTGGTCAGAAATACGGCTTCTAGAGTGTACACAAGGTTTTTCAAGTATTTGACCTAGTGACCTAGTTTTTAACCCCATGTGACCCATTTTCAAACTTGACCAAGATATAATTAAGACAAACATTCTGACAAAGTTGCATCAAGCTCGGATCAAAAATATGGCCTCTAGAGTGTACACAAGGTTTTTCCAATATTTGACCTAGTGACCTAGTTTTTGACCCCACATGACCCATTTTCGAACTTGACCGAGATTTCATTGAGACAAACAATTAAGATAATCATTCTGACAAAGTTGCATCAAGCTCGGGTCAAAAATATGGCCTCTAGAGTGTACACAAGGTTTTTCCAATATTTGACCTAGTGACCTAGTTTTTAACTTCATGTGACTCATTTCGAACTTGATCAAGATATAATTAAGATAAACAATTTGACAAAGTTTCATCAAGATTGGGTAACAAATATGACCTCTAGAGTGTACACAAGTTTTTTCAAGTATTTGACCTAGTGACCTAGTTTTTGACCCCACATGACCCATTTTTGAACTTGACCGAGATTTCATTAAGACAAACATTCTGACAAAGTTTCATCAAGATCAGGTCAAAAATATGGCCTCTAGAGTGTACACACGGTTTTTCCAAAGTTTGACCTAGTGACCTAGTTTTTAAAACCATGTGACCCATTTTTGAACTTGACCAAGATATAATTAAGACAAACATTTTGACAAAGTTTCATCAAGATTGGGTCAGAAATACGGCTTCTAGAGTGTACACAAGGTTTTTGTATTTGACCTAGTGACCTAGTTTTTAACCCCATGTGACCCATTTTCAAACTTGACCAAGATATAATTAAGACAAACATTCTGACAAAGTTGCATCAAGCTCGGGTCAAAAATATGGCCTTTAGAGTGTACACAAGGTTTTTCCAATATTTGACCTAGTGACCTAGTTTTTAACCCCACATGACCCATTTTCGAACTTGACCGAGATTTCATTGAGACTAACATTCTGACAAAGTTTCATGATGATTGCATCAGAAATGTGGCCTCTAGAGTGTACACAAGCAAAAGTTAACGGACGACGGACGACGGACAACACACCATCCCATAACTCTGCTGGCCCTTGGCCAGTAGAGCTAAAAAATCGCCAGATATCCCCTCCCTCCCCGAGTTGCCTTTCGACCACAATTTTTTTTAAATGACAGCAACTTTGGATTAAAACTGATAAAAATAAATAAAATGTCACACCCTGCCGCAAATTTTACTATAATTACAATACTTTTTATATCGGCCAGAGTTTCTATACCCACCCCATCTCCACCCCCACCCCACCATCACATTGTTTTAGCCTTGTTTTCTGATGGTATATTCTGGCTATACCATTTATTATTCTCTGAAAAGTCGAGCTGTGCTGTTCTCCTACAGCTCGTTTAATATAAATTTCCATATTTTACAGATTTTTTAGTGGGTCGCCCCCTGAATCCACCCGTAAACTCACCCCACCCCCTACACACTAAATGAAATGAACATAACAAAACAAAATAAACAAGCTTAAGTTAGGTCATGGACATACAGTAGGTCTATGGTTAGGTGCTTTTTCCCCCAGATCAGGCTATAAAACAAGCGAGATTTTTTAATTTTTCTTTTAAGAAAATGTCTGAAGGGGTAACTTATAATAAATATCCCAGCATCCTTCGCCCATTACCGTTTGTTAACCTAAGACTTGAAAACTTTATACTAGGTACATTATACACATTGGTTTCGTGACACGTTGTCCACAGTGGAAAATGTGTACTTATGCGCATGCGCATGCAACGTTGGGAGAAACGCGCACTTGTCAATATATTGTCAATACACATGTATAGCGATCTACGAAAAACCGATATATTATGTAAAATATGCTATTGAAAAAAATAAAACCGAAAGTAAATGGTAAATAACTTATTATTTTGTTAGATTATCATTATGGTTTACGCACAGGAGTCTGATAAGCTGCTCAATTTCGTTCGAAAGTCACATGGGTGTTCGAGCGTTTTTTCCAGTCGGGTTTTTTGCAAAGGAAATTAGGCGTATATGCAGTTACATAGAACGTCAGAATAATAAAAAAAAAATGCATAGGAGCCAATTTATTAGGCTAGGTGCGAAACGTATTTCAACAATAAACAAGTATCAACCTGTATATAATATAAGATAAATCATCAACCTGGCAAATTCCTTGATATGATATGCCTTATACAATGTTGACGTGTTTGCTATTAAAACCTATCTATTTAGTCATAATCAGACGAATACACATTAAAATATACATTTTAAAACTTTCATCGACTATAAAGCGGAAGTTGTTAACCGGAAGATGGCGATTGTAAGTGGCTATAGACTGTGTTACGGTCCTTTGCGCTTCTCACGTAGAACATTCTTGAATAGTTACGATTGGGCACCAGTCTAGAAAGTGGCGAGAGTAATCGTCCTTGGCATTGTAAGCGTCCTTCACCTCTCCGATTTTGACAGCAACCGGCTTGATAGTTTGCAGACTCCAAAACTTGGTAAGATTTTTGCATATTTATAAGTTTTTATTCGAAACAGCAAGCTTAAACTGTATAAATATATTCGCTTAAACGTATTTAATACTATGTAGCTTCAAATAATGTATTTGTTTTGTAAATAGACTTGAACTTGTTCATATTTCATGTGATAGACTGTTGACCTTGAAGTTGAATAGATAATTTGTGTTTTTTGATTTTGATCATGTCAGACATTGCATTTTGTTGTCAATAAAATCATTTAATTTTCATTATTTTTACCCGGAATATTCAGTTTTTCACACTGACTTTTTTTTGTCAAGATATTTAAAAAAATCTTCAAATTGGTCATACTTTTTTTTAACATTCTCAGATAATAAAACATAGCTCTTCTTAAAGTATTCCTAAAATAATACATTTCCAAATATTAAAAATGTTGCTTGTCATTCATGTGGATTTCTGAATGTCGACATGCATTAGGCAACCTTGAAATGTGAGGTTCAACATGTCTCATTATAAAAGTCATTTGAAGGATAAAATATATAACCTTTTAGAGTTTAAGTCAAATTCAACTAATATGGCAAACATTTTTATGCATATAGCAGGGATGGAAACTAACGGTTGCCCGTTCGCCCGGGACGACTAAATTTCAAGCTGGGCGAGTAGATTTCATAAGTCGGTAGTCCGCCCGGGCGACAAGCTTTTTCGACAAGCTAAAGTCGATTTCCTCGGCATTATTCGTCAATGCGGGACGAATAACATTTCAGTAGAAAACAACAACAAAGAAAATATTTCTTACACAGTTTATTAAGCGATTAAATGCAGTAAATAGTCGCAACTCTATTTATTCAACGATAAAATGCAATTTAATTCAACCGGATATTGGGAAATTGACGCATTTCCGTTTTGGGCCATTCTAAAATGCGGCTCCCGTTCTAATTTCATGGAGCGCGAACGTTACGGTATTTGATGTTATACAAATAACACTTTCATGGGGGGAATCTTTAAGGGCACTAGTCAGCTTTTAGGTGATTGGGGCCAGGGCCTTCAGGAAGGGGAATTGCAAAAAGTATGCTGTTTTCCTGTATTGTAGTTTAACATTTTCTAATATATATTATATATATATATATTATTTTTTTTTAAGAGGGGAATTTTTCACAGGAAAAGGGTGAAATATATACCATGCCAGAGTAACTGTAATGGCCATGATCAGACTAGTGAACTATAGAATATAAATATGCCTACCTACTGACCCTAGAGCTTGCAATAGGAAACACACCTATTTTTTTGTTTGGCATAAATAAAGTAAATTTGTTAAAATCATGTTTGTTAATGTGTTTGTTAGTGTGTCGAAAGAAAAATCCAGAAAATCTGGGCTCATAAATTTTCAGCTGGGCAACCAAAATCCAGAAGATGGTTGCCCGTTTGGGCAACCAAGCTTTAAAAGTTAGTTTCCATCCCTGATATAGTACTGTAATCGCACCGTCCATCTGTTTGTCCGGATTCCATCATTCCGCAGTTTGTGTCCGGATTGTACCTTCAAAACCCCTGCATGGATTTTCATTAACTTGGCACAAGTGATCACCATAACAAGTCGCGCGCAAAACCCATGTCCGTGCTCTCAAAGGTCAAGGTCACCCTTGAAGTTAATAGGTCAAAAACAGGTATGCCAGAGTTATGGCCCTTGGATTTTTAGATCACCTGTGATCTATTGGGATCACTCGTCGTCAAACTTCTCTTCAAACAATTTCTTCTCAGAAACCGCTTGGCCAATTTTGACCAAACTTCACATGGATGATCCTTAGATGAATGCTTTATAGATTTGTTAAAATTAGGTCAGCGCGACATCCAAGGTGGCCGCCTTTACCATATATGGTTGAAACCTTAAAAAATCTTCTTCTCAAGAACCGTTGGACAGATTTGAACAGTTTTTCTTTTAAAATGAATGCCAACGCCTAAACTATCAAGTTTGTTCAAATGAAGTCCCCGGGGTTAAAAATGGCCGTGCCCCAGGGGTCCAAAGTTTGTATATTGAGATTTTGCATGTTTTTCATAGACATATAGGAAAAAACTTTAAAAATCTTCTCTGAAACCACAAGGCACAGAGCTTTCTTGTATTACATGTAGCATCAGCTTATTGTTCTCTACTAAGGTTGTTCAAATGGTAACCTGGGGTCTAATTTGGTCCCGCCCCCAGGGATCACAGTTTTACATCTAGACTTATATAGGAAAACATTAAAAAATCTTCTCTGAAACTGCAAGAGCCAGATGTTGAATATTTTGCATTTGCTATAAGTTTATGGTCCTCTGCCAAGTTTGTTCAAATGGTGACCCTGATGCCAAAATTTGGCCCGCCCCGGGGGTCACCGTTTTACATAGACTTGTATAGGAAAAATATTAAAAAATCTTCTTCTCTGAAACTACAAGAGCCAGAGGTTTAATATTTTGCATTTACTATAAGATTATGGTCCTTTACCAAGTTTGTTCAAATGATGACCCTGGGGTCACATTTGGTCCCACCCCGGGAGTCAGTTTTATATAGGCTTGTATAGGGAAAAACGGAAAAAAATCTTCTTCTCTGAAACTGCAAGAGCTAGAGGTTTAATATTTTGCATTTGCTATAAGCTTATGGTCCTCTACAAATAAAATGGTGACTCTGGTGTCAAATTTGACTCCCGGGGGTCACAGTTTTACATAGACATATATCATGTATATAGGATTTATTTTTAAAATAAATCTTCTCTGTAACTACAAGAGTCGGAGGTTTAATAATTTGCATTTATTATAAGATTATGGTCCTTTACCAAGTTTGTTCAAATGGTGACCCAGGGGTCACATTTGGCACCGCACCGGGCGTCACAGTTTTACATAGGCTTGTATAGGGAAAAACTTGGAAAAAATCTTCTTCTCTTGAACTGCAAGAGCTAGAGGTTTAATATTTTGCATTTGCTATAAGCCTATGGTCCTCTACCAAGTTTGTTCAAATGGTGACCCTGGTGTCAAATTTGGCCCCGCCCCCGGGGGTCACAGTTTTACATAGACTCACATAGGGAAAAACTTAAAAAATCTTCTCTGAAACCACAAGGCACACAGCTCTCATATATTATATGTAGCCCTGAGGTCACATTTGGCCCTGCCCCAGGTGTTACACTCTAGCACCTTCATTTTGTATTTGATCTTTACCAAACTTTGTCAGTGTCTTTATATCAATGTTGTTAACACTACAGAGGCCACATTTCTTGAACAATCTTAACCAAACTTGCACAGATTGTATATGACCATAACATTTCAAAGAAGTTCAATAATGTGCCAGTAATCCGATCTTGATAAACCTTGGGGTTAATGTTTAGAAACATAATATCTTGACCGAGTCGATAACCAGCCACATTGCACCTATCATGCCAAAGTTACGGCACTCGGATTTTTAAAAATTGAACGGTTTTGCGGTTTCTGCTCAATTAACATTTAACGTTAACATTTATAATCCAATCTTGATGAAACTTTGGGTCAATTAACTCAATGTTTATGGGTATAATATCTCGCCCAGATTTGATAACCAGCCAGATCTTGCGTATCATGCAGGAGTTATAGCCCTTTGAACAAAACCTAGATAGTCAAGCCATTGTCCTTCAGCAGCTCTTGTTATAAATAAAAATTATATACATTTTATTTCCAGGTTGTATCAGTCCTTCAGTGATCATGCCTATCTTCCCGCAGTACTTGACTCCTGAACAGGAGGAGGAGTTGAGGCAGATTGCCAACCAAATTGTCGCCCCAGGCAAGGGCATTCTCGCTGCAGATGAATCTACAGGTAATATTTGTGGTTTAACTGAGAATTTTATTTCTGCAGATATTGAATAACTACTTGTTTTCATAGTTTTGACATAATTTACAAATTTCGTGCATTAAAGCAAAAGCAAGCATCTACAAAGTGTCTTCTTTTGTTTTTCCATTCACCATGGAGAACTAATTTAAATTGTATACTTACATTTTTTCTTAAATTGCCTCCAGTCCCTAAGCTTTAATATCCTTTTACTTGTACTCAGGATCTATGGGAAAGAGGCTGGGTCCAATCGATGTTGAGAACACGGAGGAGAACAGAAGACGTTACAGGGAGGTGTTATTTACCGCCGATGCGTCTATGGCAGACAATATCAGTGGTGTCATCATGTTCCACGAAACATTCTACCAGAAAACGAAAGATGGTAGGTTGACCGCTCATTGAATAATTAGTTGTGTAACCACTTCTCAACCTTAATTCCATAATAATTTTGGCTTGGCCTGGATAACCAGTGTGTAATGTTTGTGTATATATAATATTATAAATTATGTATTTTTATATCTTGAAACAATGGAACAGTACTAAATGGTGCCCAATCCAGTTTTAGTGCATAATTTATTATGACAAATCAAAAAATTATATTTATTTTGTGTTTAAACATATTTGGAGAATTAAAAAAAAAAACACAAAATGTGTACCAATTAAAGTGCAATATGTATTTACACGTGTAAGAAAAGCAGATATAGTCCCTTAATTTTAAAATACAATGGAAAGCATGTCCAATGTTTGTGGGAACTTTACCTATAGACAATAATTATATAGGGGCGGAGCTAGAGCTTAAATGTCGGAACTAAAGTAAAAATAAACAGTTGACTATTCCTTAAATCAGACATTTGGGAATCACATGACCAGTGGGAAATAATTAATGGCGGGAAGTAATCACTTTTCTATCCGTCTGAAATCTTCTCAAATACTTGTTAAAAATATAAGGGCTATTCTCTTAAAACATACATGGGACCCCAGGAAAGCACTTTTGAAATTGAACACCCATATGGTGCATAGATGCAAAGTTGAGTTTAAAGAACTAAAATTTGGGAAATAGGGTTTCACCCATAGATGTTTATTAAATTGCCTTCATAAAAAATCACTCTCTGTCACTCTTTTTAGTATAAAAATTAACAGTATTGTTAAATGTATCAATCCTGGTGTGGATTGCTCTCTATATGTTGACGACTTTGTTATATGTTATCGTGCAAACTACATGAACACTATTGAGAGACAACTGCAACAATGTCTGAATAAACTTCAAACCTGGTCGGATGAAAATGGTTTTAAATTTTCTAAATCTAAAACTAATTGTATGCACTTTTGTCAGTTACGTAAACATCATGAAGACCCTCATCTAACACTGGATGGGTCACCAATACCAGTAGTAGATGAGGCAAAATTCCTTGGTCTTATTTTCGACCGTAAATATACGTTTATACCACACCTTAAATACTTGAAGGCCAAATGCCTTAAAGCTCTTAATTTACTTAAAGTTGTTGCAAACACTAACTGGGGAGCAGATCGTAAAGTCCTTTTACAACTTTAAGATCTCTTATCAGATCCAAGCTGGACTACGGCTCAATAGTATATGGATCGACTCGCAAGTCATACTTGCAGATGCTGGACCCTATACATAACCAAGGATTATGACTCGCCTTGGGTGCCTTTCGTACATCACCAGCCGAAAGTCTATATATGTTGAAGCTAATGAACCATCACTGTCTCATAGACGGGACAAATTAGCCCTTCAATATGCCATTAAATATGCCATTAAATTAAAATCTAACCATTCAAACCCAACTTTCGATAATGTCTTTAATCCTAGTTGTGAACCTCTTTTTGATCGAAAACCGAAGGCCATCCGACCATTTGGTCTTCGTATTAAACCAAAATTAAGAGACACTGAAATCGAACTAAATTTGATTGCCAAGTACAAAGTACCACAAATTCCACCGTGGACTTTGGAAACACCAACAATTATTTTCGACCTTTGTAATAGTAACAAATCCGGTACAGACCCTACTGTCTTTCAAAGCAAATTTAATGAAATTAAATCGAAATACAGTAACTTTCAACATATATACACAGATGGCTCTAAAGATGGAGATAAGGTAGCTGCAGCAGCTGTTGTTCACAAACACAGCATAAAGAGCCGCCTGCCTGACAAGGCCTCTATCGTTTCAGCTGAACTTAAGGCAATTGAACTTGCCTTAAATTATATTCAGGAATCTGATGATGACCATTTTGTAATCTTTTCTGATTCCCTTTCATCTCTTCAAGCACTGGGTAATATGAAACATGATAACCCAGTTGTGCTTCAACTTTTAGAAAAGTACAATTCTCTTATAATTGATAATGTTATTATTTTCTGCTGGCTTCCAAGCCATGTAGGAATACGTGGCAATGATAGAGCTGATAGTGCTGCTAAAGCAGCATTAGGTTTACATATATCTGATACCAAGTTACCTTATACTGATTTTAAAAGTTCTATTAACACATATATTCATAACTCTTGGCAAGCCGCTTGGGATTTGTCAGTTAACAATAAACTCCATTCAATTAAACCGTTACTCGGAGAATGGTGTTCTTCTAGTAGACCCATTCGTCGAGAGGAAGTTGTCCTAGCCCGGTGCAGAATAGGGCATACACGTTATACTCATTCATATTTATTACAAGGTGAGCAATTACCAGAATGTATACCCTGCTTTGCACCGTTAACGGTCAAACACATATTGCTGGAATGTGTAGACTTTGATCCTATGCGTCAAAGGTACTACAATGTTAATACTAAGACCGAGTTATTTAATACTATAGATTTTAGTCTAGTTTTAGATTTCCTGAAGGAAGTCAGAATATATAAATCATTATAATATGTTCTTCTATATATTTACTTTTTTTGTATGCCCGTTTTCGGGCGTTTATTGTTTTACATATATACTTTGTATTACTACCATATCATGCCTTATATTTTAATATTTTTATCTTTATATATTTGCATTAATTTTTAAATAATCCATCATCATTCAATCAGTTTTTGCGCACAATATGACCTATTTATGTGTCGACGTGCCGTAAAACACCATTCATTCATTCATTCATTCATAAAAAATCAATATTTGATTAATCAAATCAAAGTCTTATTACCAATACATAGTGATGGGCAATCGGTTGAAATTTACAATCGATCATCGGTTACAATCGGTTGGTGTTTTTTCCATTCTTGCTTCTTATGCCATTGACAATTTAACCAGCAAAATAATTCTACTTGATATAAATGTATATGCTTATTTTCACAAGTGTATTAATAATTGCCTTACTGTTGTCTCCTGGACAATAATTTTTATTTCTATTTTGAACGTTAAAGTGCATTTTTACATGTAACCTAAGATTGATTATAGACTCATAATCGATCATCGTAATCGAATGCCTGACTAACCGATGATCGGTTACAAACGAATAACGGGTACATACTACCAATGATAATTTGTCTATGCCAAGTTTGCAATGTTAATCTTACTCGCAGGCACCCCGTTTGTGAAGCTTCTCCAGAGCCGTGGTATCTTGCCTGGAATCAAGGTAGACAAGGGAATTGTTCCCCTTGCTGGAACTGATGACGAATGCACAACACAAGGTATGTTTGCTTTTGTTTTTCTGAACAAATTAAAGTCAGTGACCAGCTTATAAAGGTTTAAATTTATTTCCTGAGCTGTAGTGACAAATTTCATTGTTTTTGCGTTGAGTTACCCAAAATTGCCTCCTGTTTATCAATCTTGTTTATCATTCAACCTACTGAACCAGAGGTGTTTTTAGCTCTGCTGGCCTTGTGGGATGCCGAGTTGTCCATCGTCCGTCGTTATGTTTTGTCTCGTTCAGACGATAGGACCTTCATTTTTCATCCGATCTTTACCAATCATGACCAGATTGTTAATATCAATGAAAGCTCGGACAAGTTCGAAAACCAGCCAAATCGGTCCAGTAATAGCAGAGTTATGGCCCTAGATTTAGTTAAAACTGCTATATTTTGCCTCGTTAAGATGATATGGCATTCATTTTTTATCCCATTTTTACCAAACTTTGTCAGATTGTTAATATTGGTGAGGCTTGCATAAGTTTGAAAACCAGCCAGATCGGACTAGTAACAGCGGAGTTACGGCCCTTGATTTCATTAAAAATGTTATATTTTGCCTCGTTGATCAATACGATAGGGCCTTCATTTTTCATCTGATCTTTACCAAACTTTACCAGATTTTTAGTTATGGCCCTTGATTTAGTTAAAAATGCTGTATTTTGCCCAAAACTTTCAAAAAAGTGTAAATTGCAGTCACTCGCTTCATTGATGTTATAAGAGCCTTGTTAGCCAGTAGAGCATCCACAGTCCCGCTTGGGCCTCTTTTTTAATTTTTTTTTCTCACAAGAAACTTGGTTAATTTTTCTTTAATTGGGAATTTAGGGCCCCTTGTTTGATCAGTTTTACATGTACATAGCGTTATAGGGAAGAACTTTAAAAATCTTCTTCTCTGAAACTAAAAAGTTTTTTTTTTTATTATTATCAGCTTTTGGATCCTCTACCATGTTTAGAATTTTTGTCTGGAGCATATCGTGTTTCCCACCACAGACTCCATATAGCCAGCCTAAGCGAGTAGAGCGATACAGGCCCTCTTGGGCCTCTTGTTTGAAGTTATATATTCATTACTCTTTCCGTAATCAAATGAAACATTAGGCAGTGGTAGATATCAATAATCAATGTTGTGATGACATCCTGTGTGTCATTACCATTTGTCAGAGCATTTATAAAAATAATAAATGTTACTGTCAGTTTCATTTGAGATCACCCCCCAGTCGGTGGTGGGGTGATGAGAATCAACCGACTGCTCGTTACTTAGCATAGGGGTAAGACCCCCCCGAAATGTAACCCACCTGTTGACCGTGGGTGACGACCCGTGTCGTTGGAGAAGGGAGTCCTGGTGGTTGAGTGGCGTGGAGATCTGGTAGTTATCTCCATGTTGCAACACACCACTCTGGTCCGGACTTCAACTAGACGGGCGGTCAGATTTGGCCCGATCTGATCAATCGGTTTGTCACGCCAGCTATAAGAGATCCGACCTTATTATTCAGACAGTACCAGTACACTGTATCTTACATTATATAGAAAGGGTCTTTTATGGCGGTGGCGAACGGGCTAATCATGTATTTCAAAACGCTATATGGCTATACTCGTGCCACTTTTTAAGCGGAACATAAGTGCGGCTCTTTGACTTTTTAGCTCGACTATTCGAAGAATAAGAGAGCTTATGTAATCACCCCGGGGTCGGCGTCCCACATTAAGGTTTGCGTGTAAGCTGTGTTTACAAGTCTATATCTCTTACATTTCTTATCCTACCACAACCAAATTTGTTCATGGGCTTCCTTGTAGCATTATCTTAAGGGCTGCATAAGCAATTTTGGTTCCTGTAACCCATGGGCTCCCATGGAACGCAAATTATGATAGCCCATAAAATGTGCCCCATTTCACATCAAATTTTGCGTGTAAGCTGTGTTTACAAGTCTGTATCTCTTACAATTCTTACCCTAGCACAACCAAATTTGGCCAATTTGGCCATTAGCTTCCTTATAGCATTATCGTAAGGGCTGCTTAAGTAATTTTGGTTCCTGTAACCCCTGGGCTCCCATGGAACCCAAATTCTGATAGCCCTTAAAATATGTCTGTTTGTCAAATTTTGCGTGTAAGCTGTGTTTACAGGTCTATATCTCTTACATTTTTTGTCCTAGTTGAACTAAATTTTGGAATTGGTTTCCTTATAGTATGTTGTAAATAATTTTGTCTTCTGCAAATTCTGGGCTCCCATGGAAACCAAATTGTGATGGCCCATAAAATGTGCCATTAATGCAGATCTAGGTTTGCTTGTAAGCATGTATATATCTATAATTTTGGTTTGGGATTTGTTATAGCATTATGCATCTTATTACTTCACCCATATTGGGTCATTGGCTCCCTCAGCTCACATGACAAACAGGTAATCACGTGACAAACATGTGATTTACCTGTAGTAGTCGTTTCATTGGCTAGCGGGTCTGGATTAAAATAGATTGGGTCAATTGATTGGATAATGTCGACAATGCCGACTGTCAATTAAAGTAATTTGGAGGCGGGATTTCCGGCATGGTTGATTGTTGATAAAACTGCCCGGGGTAATCGCTGATCGCCGCTGCGGATGCTAATTGCATTACATAAGCGAGTGCAATTAAAGGATTACATTGAGAAGTGTGCTGGGGTTTTATGACAGGTGGCCGACATTGTTAATTGGACAAATCTGGGACTGAAGTATTTCACAGTGACACTCCCGTCTTTTTTAGCTCTACTGGCCAAGGGCCAGCAGAGCTTATGGGATGGTGTGTTGTCCGTCTTCCGTCGTCCGTCGTCCGTCGTCCGTCCGTCGTCCGTCCGTCGTCCGTTAACTTTTCTTCAAACGACTTCTCCTCAGAAACCGCTTGGCTAATTTTGATCAAACTTCACATGGATGATCCTTAGATGAATGGTTTTTAGATTTGTTAAAATTAGGTCAGCACTACATCCAAGATGGCTGCCATTACCATATATGGTCGAAACCTTAAAAAATCTTCTTCTCCAGAACCGCTGGACAGATTTCAACAGTTTTTCTTTTAAAACGATCGCCAACGCCTAGACTATCAAGATTGTTCAAATAAAGTCCCCGGGGTCAAAAATGGCCGTGCCCCGGGGGTCCAAAATTTGTATATTGAGGTTTTGCATGTTTTTCATATAGACATGTAGGAAACAACTTTAAAAAATCTTCTTCTCTGAAACCACAAGGCACTGAGCTCTCATGTATTACATGTAGCATCAGCTTATGGTCCTCTACTAAGTTTATTCAAATGGTGACCCTGGGGTCAAATTTGTCCCCGCCCCGGGGGTCACAGTTTCACATAGACTTATATAGGATTTTTTTTTTAAAAATCTTCTTCTCAGAAACTACAACAGCTAGAGGTTTGATATTTTGCATTTACTATAAGCTTATGGTCCTTTAGCAAGTTTGTTCAAATGGTGACCTTAGGGTCACATTTGGCCCCGCCCCAAGGGTCACATGTTTTACATAGACATGTATAGGGAATTCTTCAAACGACTTCTCGTCAGAAACCGCTTGGCTAATTTTAATCAAACTTCAAATGGATGATCCTTAGATGAATGCTTTTTAGATTTGTTAAAATTCGGTCAGCGCTACATCCAAGATGGCTGCCATTACCATATATGGTCGAAACCTTAAAAAATCTTCTTCTCCAGAACCGCTTGACAGATTTCAACAGTTTTTCTTTTAAAATGATCGTCAACGCCTAGACTATCAAGTTTGTTCAAATAAAGTCCCCGGGGTCAAAAATGGCCGTGCCTCGGGGGTCCAAAGTTTGTATATTGAGGTTTTGCATGTTTTTCATATAGACATATAGGAAAAAAGTTTAAAAAATCTTCTTCTCTGAAACCACAAGGCACAGAGCTCTCATGTATTACATGTAGCATCAGCTTATGGTCCTCTACTAAGTTTGTTTAAATGGTGACCCTGGGGTCAAATTTGTCCCTGCTCCGAGGGTCACAGTTTTACATAGACTTATATAGGATTTTTTTTTTTAAAATCTTCTCGGAAACTACAAGAGCCAGAGGTTTGATATTTTACAATTATTATAAGCTTATGGTCCTTTACCAAGTTTGTTCAAATGGTGACCCTGGGGTCACATTTGGGCATGCCCCAAGGGTCACATGTTTTACATAGACATGTATAGGGAAAAACTTAAAAAATCTTCTTCTCCGAAACTGCAAGAGCCAGAGGTTTAATATTTTGCTGTTGCTATAAGCTGATGGTCCTTTACCAATTTTGTTCAAATGCTGACCCTAGGGTCACATCTGGCCCCGCCCCGGGGGTCACAGTTTTACATCAATGCTTGTTTTAAATTTTTTAATTTATTTTTTTTTTATTTTTTTATTTTATTTTTTTTTGATTATTTTTTTTTTTTCATATTTTTTTTTTAAACTTTTTTATTTATTTTTATTTATTTTTTTATATTTTTTTTTTTTTTTTTTTTTTAAATTTTATTTATTTTTTATATTTTTTTTTTATTTTTATTTTTTTTTTTTTATTTTTATTATCTCTACTGGCCAACTTGGAAAACCAGCCAGATCGGACCAGTAATGACAGAGTTACTGCTCTTGATATAGTTAAAAATGCTATATTTTGCCTCTTTAAGACGATAGTCACTCGCTTCATTGATGTCATAAGAGCCATATTAGCCAGTAGAGCGTCCACAGGCCCTCTTGGGCCTCTTGTTTAAAATTGGACTAGTCCGGGACTGAAATCTTTGAAAAAGTGATACGCCCGACTTTGGTTTTGGACTAGTCCCAGGCGTCGGGCTATAGGATTTGTACAGCCCTGCTGTTGCGTTGAAAACAGATTTGCAAGCTATTGCCGTCAGTGTTACTATGCACAGAGTCATAACAATATGTTCCTTATATTTACCACCTAGTTCTTCACTAGACCCTAAAGATCTAAATCACCTAGTTGCACAATTGCCATCACCTTTTATACTCTTGGGCGATTTTAATGCACACAACTACATCTGGGGTTGTAAAGATATAAACGATAAAGGCAAGAAAATTGAGGATTTCTTAGCATAAACAATTTGTGTCTTTTGAATAATAACTCACATACTTATTTACATCCTGCTACAGGCTCTCATTCTTCCATTGATTTAACAATATGCGATCCAACGCTTTTGATCGATTTTTCTTTGAGTGTTGGAGACGACCTCTGTGGAATTGACCACTTCCCCATATTTCTTGAAAATACCCTCCACTTCTCGAAAAAACGCAACGATGGAAACTTCGCATGGCTGATTGGACTACATTTCAATCTCTTTGCGAGGAACTATTAAAGCCTTTCGTTTTCGAGGATGTCGAAGACGCATCTGCTATTTTTACCAAAACTCTTCACGATATAGCTGATCAAACTATTCCAAAAACCTCGGCAAATCCTAAACACCCACATAAACCATGGTACGACGATGACTGCAAAAAGGCAGTCAACGATCGTAAAGCTGCATTAAATAATTTTAACTGGCGGCCAACTCAAACAAATTTAGATAACTTTAGAGTTTTTCGTGCGAAAGCCCGTCATACTATTAAGGATAGCAAGAGGAAATCCTGGAGATCTTACGTCTCTAGGCTGAATTCTCGCTCATCTCTTAGGAAGACATGGGACATGGTCTGGAAAATAAGCGGTAAAGGTAATTCTAGTTTAAAACAGCAAATGGAGATATAACGTCTGTGAAAGATATTACAAACACTTTGGCAGAAACTTTTTCAAAAAATTCTTCTTCTGAAAATTGTCAACCAAATTTTCTGAAAAATAAGAAACTAAAAGAACAGAAGAAGCTGAACTTCAAGTTGAAAAACTTGGAGAAATACAATAAACTATTCACTCTTAAAGAACTCCGAGAGTCCCTTAAAAAGGCTCATGAAACATCAGCAGGTCCTGATGATATCCATTATCAATTACTAAAACATTTACCTGAATCCTGTCTCTCTACCCTTCTTGATATATTTAATAAGGTTTGGGTGACGGGAAACTTCCCCGATTCTTGGCGGGAAGCAATCATTATTCCAATCCCCAAACCTTGAAAGGATCATACGGACCCAATAAATTATCGCCCAATCGCTTTAACGAGTTGTATATGTAAAACCATGGAAGGAATGATTAATGAGAGACTCGTTTGGTACCTGGAGTCCAACAAACTGATAACAAAGTATCAAAGTGGATTCCGGCGCCAACAAGGCACAACAGACAATCTCATACGATTTGAATCGTTTATTAGGGAAGCTTTCATAAAAAAAGAACATCTAGTCGCTGTATTTTTTGACTTGGAGAAAGCTTATGATACTGCATGGAAGTACGGTATTATGAATGATCTTCATGACCTTGGTCTTAGAGGCCGATTACCCATTTTTATAGAGAAATTCTTAGATGATAGACAGTTTCGTGTCCGAATGGGTTCAACCCTCTCTGACATCATGAACAGGAGATGGGTGTGCCACAGGGCAGCATACTCCCTGTCACCCTTTTTAATATAAAAATTAATAGTATAGTTAAATGCATCAATCCTGGTGTGGATTGCTCTCTATATGTTGACGACTTTGTTATATGTTATCGTGCAAAAAACATGAACACTATTGAGAGACAACTTCAACAATGTCTCAATAAGCTTCAGACCTGGTCTGATGAAAATGGTTTTAAATTTTCTAAATCTAAAACTAATTGTATGCATTTTTGTCAACTACGTAAACATCATGAAGACCCTCATCTAACACTAGATGGCTCACCAATACCAGTAGTGGATGAGACAAAATTCCTTGGTCTTATTTTCGACCGTAAATTAACGTTTATACCACACCTTAAATACTTGAAGGCCAAGTGCCTTCAAGCTCTTAATTTACTTAAAGTTGTTGCAAACACTAACTGGGGAGCGGATCGTAAAGTCCTCTTGCGACTTTACAGATCTCTTATCAGATCCAAGCTGGACTACGGCTCGATAGTATATGGATCGACTCGCAAGTCATACTTGCAGATGCTCGATCCTATACATAATCAAGGATTACGACTCGCCTTAGGTGCCTTTCGTACATCACCAGCCGAAAGTCTATATGTTGAAGCTAATGAACCATCACTGTCTCATAGATGGGACAAATTAGCCCTTCAATATGCCATTAAATTAAAGTAACCCTTCAAACCCAACTTTCGATAATGTTTTTAATCCAAGTTATGAACCTCTTTTTGATTGAAAACCGAAGGCCATTCGATCATTTGGTCTTCATATTAAACCAAATTTAAGAGACACTGAAATCGACCTAAATTTAATTGCCAAGTACAAAGTAACACAAATTCCAACGTGGACTTTGGAAACACCAACAGTTATTTTTGATCTTTGAATAGTAACAAATCCAGTACAGACCCTACTGTCTTTCAAAGCAAATTTAATGAAATTAAATCGAAATACAGTAACTTTCAACATATATATACAGTTGGTTCTAAAGAAGGAGATAAGGTAGCTGCAGCAGCTGTTATTCACAAACACAGCATAAAGAGCCGCCTGCCTGACAAGGCCTCTATCTTTTCAGCTAAACTAAAGGCAAATGAAGTTGCCTTAAATTATATTCAGAATCTGATGATGACCATTTTGTAATATTTTCTGATTCCCTTTCATCTCTTCAAGCACTGGGTAATATGAAACATGATAACCCAGTTGTGCTTCAACTTTTAGAAAAGTACAATTCTCTTATAATTTATAATGTTATTATTTTCTGCTGGCTTCCAAGCCATGAAGGAATACATGGTAATGATATAGCTGATAGTGCTGCTAAGGCAGCATTAGATTTACATATATCTAATACCAAATTACCTTATACTGATTTTAAAAGTTGTATTAACACATATATTCGTAACTCTTGGCAAACCGCTTGGGATTTGTCAGTTAACAATAAACTCCATTTAATTAAACCGTTACTCGGAGAATGGCGTTCTTCTACTAGCCCGGTGCAGAATAGGGCATACACGTTATACTCATTCACATTTATTACAAGGTGAGCAATTACCAGAATGTATACCCTGCTTTGCACCGTTAACGGTCAAACACATATTGCTGGAGTGTGTAGACTTTGATCCTATGCGTCAAAGGTACTACAATGTTAATACTATGACCGAGTTATTTAATACTATAGATTTTAGTCTAGATTTAGATTTCCTGAAGGAGGTCAGACTATATAAATCATTATAATATGTTCTTTCAGGGCTTTTTTCCACAAAATTGGGAAGAGGCCTAGGCCTGTCAAGTTTGGGAAAAAAGAACGCGCTTATTTCTCATTTTGGGAAAAATACAAGATTTCATAAATTAAATATGACATTAATATACTTTGTTTATATTGTCATCCATTATTTACCATAATTTTTAACTTTTCCAAGTCGGAATTTACTTAGCAGACAAAAACACATTGCAGAATTCATGCTTTTTCTCAAATTCTGAGAGACTGCTGTTTTCCGAATGGGAACTATTTTTGCCACAGTTGGGAAAAAACAGTCCAATTTTCAGTTGGGAAGAGGCCCTTCACAGGCCTCTGTTATATAAGGTAAAAAAGCCCTGTCTTGTATATATTTACTTGTTTACATACCCGTTGACGGGAATTTGTTGATTTACATATATAGTTTATATTACTACCATATCATCCCTTATTTTTTTAATAGTTTTATCTTGATATATTTACATTAATTTTTAGCTCTACTGGCCAAGGGCCAGCAGAGCTTATGGGATGGTGTGTTGTCCGTTGTCCGTCGTCCGTCCGTCCGTCCGTTAACTTTTCTTGTGTACACTCTAGAGGCCACATTTCTAATGCAATCATCATGAAACTTTGTCAGAATGTTTGTCTCAATGAAATCTCGGTCAAGTTCAAAAATGGGTCATGTGGCCTCAAAAACTAGGTCACTAGGTCAAATACTTGAAAAAACTTGTGTACACTCTAGAGCTCATATTTGTTACCCAATCTTGATAAAACTTTGTCAAATTGTTTATCTTAATTATATCTTGATCAAGTTCGGAAATGGGTCACATGAAGTTAAAAACTAGGTCACTAGGTCAAATATTGGAAAAACCTTGTGTACACTCTAGAGGCCATATTTTTGACCCGAGCTTGATGCAACTTTGTCAGAATGTTTGTCTTAATTATATCTTGGTCAAGTTTGAAAATGGGTCACATGGGGTTAAAAACTAGGTCACTAGGTCAAATACTTGAAAAACCTTGTGTACACTCTAGAAGCCGTATTTTTGACCCAATCTTGATGAAACTTTGTCAAATTGTTTATCTTAATTATATCTTGATCAAGTTCAGAAATGGGTCACATGATTGAAGTTAAAAACTAGGTCACTAGGTCAAATATTGGAAAAACCTTGTGTACACTCTAGAGGCCATATTTTTGACCCGATCTTGATGCAATTTTGTCAGAATATTTGTCTCAATTATAGCTTGCTAAAGTTCGAAAATGGGTCACACAGGGTCAAAAACTAGGTCACTAGGTCAAATACTTGAAAAACCTTGTGTACATTCTAGAGGCCATATTTCTGACATGATCTTGATGAAACTTTGTCGAAATGTTGTCTTAATTATATTTTGGTCAAGTTCGAAAATGGGTCCCATGGAGTCAAAAACTAGGTCACTAGGTCAAATACTTGAAAAACCTTGTGTTCACTCTAGACGCCATATTTTTTCATTCGAGCTTTACCAAACTTTACCAGATTGTTAATGTCAATAACAGCTCGGTAAAGTTTTGTTTTTTTAAAGTTTTTTTTTATTATCTCTACTGGCCAAGTTCGAAAACCAGCCAGATCGGACCAGTAACGGCGGAGTTATGGCTCTTGATTTAGTTAAAAATGCTATATTCTGCCTCTTTAAGACGATAGTCACTCGCTTCATTGATGTTATAAGAGCCATATTAGCCAGTAGAGCGTCCACAGGCCCTCTTGGGCCTCTTGTTAATTAATCCTACATTAAGATTTCTTCATCTTTCATCAGTTTTTGCGCACAATATGACCTATTTATGTGTCGACATGCCGTAAAACACCATTCATTCATTCATTCATTCATTTGAGATCAGGATTAACCAACGGTTTAAGGACTTCCTGAATTACATCCTTGAGTGGTTATATCCTTGAGTTGACTCAGATGGGAGAAAATAGCCTGTTACCTCCACTAACCACTTTTCAAAACAACCAGGTCTTCCATTTGGAAGGTATTTGTTTTTATGCCTGTAATTACATTAGATAGAGACATTTTTATTTGTTTCTATATTGTGAAGATTTGAAATTAAAAAACACGGTAATTGTATAAAACAAGATTTTACTTTATAATGTATTCATGCATAGACATTTTTAATAACCCTTTGTTGTTATGTAAAGACCAACTATTTGATTGACTGTATGTAATATTCAAACCATAAAGTCCAAATAATCCAACTGTTTAGACCTGGTTGTATCTCAGACATTATTGCAAGGGAGACTATTTTAACATGGGTGTGAACTGACTATTTACTCCTATTGCCACAGGTCTGGATGGACTGTCAGAGAGATGTGCACAGTACAAGAAAGACGGTGCCCAGTTTGCCAAGTGGAGATCTGTTCTTAAGATTGGTTCCCACAACCCTTCATACCTGTCTATGGTGGAGAACGCAAACGTACTCGCCAGATACGCAATGATCTGCCAACAGGTGAGGGACTGAGCATAATTGTTATTAATAATTATTTGTGGGGTCTTTTGTTGAAGGCAATTTGTAGAACCATGATTCATCAATTTGTTAGCCATTTTAAAGGGACCCATGACAATCTTGAAGTGTTTATCAAACAATGAAAGTAGAGTCTCGATTTATTTACCCAGTATCATTTTGACTTTAAAAACTGCTTGCATATAATAAAATAAAATTTCTTTAAACCTTTCTTATAACTGCTATAAATGATTGAATAAATGCAAATTAGGTAGAAAAATTAACTTGATGCTGTGAGTTGCCATGCGTCTCTTTAAACTAGTTTGCATGAATAGGAGCTGATGGTTTCAATGACCACTTGAATTTATGTATAAACAAATTGTCAATGTAATCCATGGAATAAATGGCCCATAGAAATTAATGATTTTATAGAATAACTGTTTATTTACATAAACATTACCTGTGCTATAAATAAACCATTTGGATCTGCGCACTTCCTGTGTTGTGCTTAGCGTCGGCGCAGCGTGTAGGGGATACAGCGTAATTAGCACACAACTATTTATTCGGTATATTGTGTACAGTTCGATTTTATTCAGTTTATTTGTTAGCGTAATTCTCTAAATTGTAACAGTTCCAAATGCTTCGTCAACTGTTTCAGTTGTTAATAAGCATATATTGCCTTTATAATACAGTTGCAAGTGTTTTGGTTTGACGGGCGTATCTTATTGGTTTGATTGGTTAAATGGATAAATGATTGACATCTGCCATCCTTTTAATTGTGCTTAAACTAGCGTATT
>JAWPHD010013633.1:0-66868 GCA_037043455.1 Cyrtodaria siliqua | reverse complement strand
CCCCCGGTATAAACTGGTCACTGTTCCTGGTACATACTGGTCACTGTCCTCTGTATGTACTGGTCAATTTCCCCGGTATAAACTGGTCACTGTTCCTGGTATATACTGGTCACTGTCCCTGATAAATACTGGTCACTGTTGCTGATATGTACTGGTCACTGCCCCTGGTATATACTGATCACTGTCCTCGGTATGTACTGGTCAATGCCCCCGGTATAAACTGGTCACTGTTCCTGGTATATACTGGTCACTGTCCCTGATAAATACTGGTCACTGCCCCCGGTATATACTGGTCACTGGTCACTGTTCCACAGTATATACTGGGCACTGTTCCCGGTATATACTTGTCACTGCCCCGGTATATACTGGTCACTGCCCCGGTATACACTGGTCACTGCCCCCGGTATATTCTGCTCATTGTCCCTGGTATATACTGGTCACTGCCCCCGGTATAAACTGGTCACTGTTCCTGGTATATACTGGTAACTGTCCCTGATAAATACTGGTCACTGTTCCTGGTATGTACTTGCTCACTGTCCCCGGTATATACTGACCAATGCCCCCGGTATTAAACTGGTCACTGTTCCTGGTATATAATGGTCACTGTCCCTGCCCCCGGTATACACTGGTCACTGTTCCTGGTATTTTCTGGTCACTGTCCCTGATAAATACTGGTCACTGTTGCTGATATGTACTGTTCACTGCCCCTGGTATATACTGATCACTGTCCTCGGTATGTACTGGTCAATGCCCCCGGTATAAACTGGTCACTGTTCCTGGTATATACTGGTCACTGTCCCTGATAAATACTGGTCACTGTTCCTGGTATGTACTGGTCACTGTCCCTGGTATGTATTGGTCACTGTCCCTGGTAAATACTGGTCCCTGTCCCTGGTATATACTGGTCACTTTTCCTGGTAAATACTGGTCACTGTCCCTGGTATATACTGGTATCTGTCTCGGATATACTGGTCACTGTTCCTGGTATATACTGGTCACTGTTCTAGGTACATACTGGTCGTTGCCCCTGGTATATACTGGTCGGTGTCCCTGGTAAATACTGGTCACTGTTACCCGGTATATACTGGTCACTGTCCCCGGTATATACTGGTCACTGCCCCCGGTATATACTGGTCACTGTTCCCGGTATATACTGATCACTGTCCCCCGGAAAATACTGGTCACTGTTCGCCGGTATATACTGGGCACTGTTCCCGGTATATACTGGTCACTGCCCCCGGTATATACTTGTCACTGCCCCGGTATATACTGGTGACTGTCCCCGGTATATACTGGTCACTGCCTCCGGTATATACTGCTCACTGTCCCCGGTATATACTGGTCACTGTCCCCTGTATATACTGGTCAATGCCTCCGGTATATACTGGTCGCTGTCCCTTGATAAATACTGGTCGCTGTTCCTGGTATGTACTGGACCTGTTACCCGGTATATACTGGTCACTGCCCCGGTATATACTGGTCACTGTCCCCGGTATATACTGGTCACTGCCCCGGTATACACTGGTCACTGTCCCCGGTATATACTGCTCACTGTCCCTGGTATATACTGCTCACTGCCCCCGGTATAAACTGGTCACTATTCCTGGCATATACTGGTAACTGTCCCTGATAAATACTGGTCACTGTTCCTGGTATGTACTTGATCACTGTCCCCGGTATATACTGGTCACTGTTCCTGGTATATACTGGTCACTGTCCCTGCGCCCGGTATAAACTGGTCATTGTTCCTGGTATATACTGGTCACTGTCCCTGATAAATACTGGTCACTGTTCCTGGTATGTACTGGTCACTGCCCCTGGTATATACTGTTCACTGTCCTCTGTATGTACTGGTCAATTTCCCCGGTATAAACTGGTCACTGTTCCTGGTATATACTGGTCACTGTCCCTGATAAATACTGGTCACTGTTCCTGGTATATACTGGTCACTGTCCCTGGTATGTATTGGTCACTGTCCCTGGTAAATACTGGTCACTGTCCCTGGTGTATACTGGTCACTTTTCCTGGTAAATACTGGTCACTGTCCCTGGTATATACTGGTATCTGTCTCGGATATACTGGTCACTGTTCCTGGTATATACTGGTCACTGTTCTAGGTACATACTGGCCGTTGCCCCTGGTATATACTGGTCGCTGTCCCTGGTAAATACTGGTCACTGTTACCCGGTATATACTGGTCACTGTCCCCGATATATACTGGTCGACTGCCCCCGGTATATACTGGTCACTGTTCCCGGTATATACTGATCACTGTCCCCCGGTAAATACTGGTCACTGTTCGCCGGTATATACTGGGCACTGTTCCCGGTATATACTGGTCACTGCCCCCGGTATATACTTGTCACTGCCCCGGTATATACTTGTCACTACCCCGGTATATACTGGTGACTGTCCCCGGTATATACTGGTCACTGCCCCCGGTATATACTGCTCACTGTCCCCGGTATATACTGCTCACTGTCCCCTGTATATACTGGTCAATGCCTCCGGTATAAACTGGTCGCTGTTCCTGGTATATACTGGTCGCTGTCCCTTGATAAATACTGGTCGCTGTTCCTGGTATGTACTGGTCCTGTTACCCGGTATATACTGGTCACTGCCCCGGTATATACTGGTCACTGTCCCCGGTATATACTGGTCACTGCCCCGGTATACACTGGTCACTGTCCCCGGTATATACTGCTCACTGTCCCTGGTATATACTGCTCACTGCCCCCGGTATAAACTGGTCACTTTTTCTGGCATATACTGGTAACTGTCCCTAATAAATACTGGTCACTGTTCCTGGTATGTACTTGATCACTGTCCCCGGTATATACTGGTCACTGTTCCTGGTATATACTGGTCACTGTCCCTGCCCCCGGTATAAACTGGTCACTGTTCCTGGTATATAATGGTCACTGTCCCTGATAAATACTAGTCACTGTTCCTGGTATGTACTGATCACTGCCCCTGGTATATACTGCTCACTGTCCTCTGTATGTACTGGTCAATTTCCCCGGTATACACTGGTCACTGTTCCTGGTATATACTGGTCACTGTCCCTGATAAATACTGGTCACTGTTCCTGGTATATACTGGTCACTGTCCCTGGTATGTATTGGTCACTGTCCCTGATAAATACTGGTCACTGTTCCTGGTATATACTGGTCACTGTCCCTGGTATGTATTGGTCACTGTCCCTGGTAAATACTGGTCACTGTCCCTGGTGTGTACTGGTCCTGTTACCCGGTATATACTGGTCACTGTCCCGGTATATACTGGTCACTGCCCCCTGTATAAACTGGTCACTGTCCCCGGTACATACTGGCCACTGTTCCCGGAAAATACTGGTCACTGTCCCCCGGTAAATACTGGACACTGTTTCCCGGTATATACTGGGCACTGTCCCCGGTATATACTGGTCAATGCCCCCGGTATAAACTGGTCACTGTCCCCCGGTAAATACTGGTCACTGTTCCCGGTATATACTTGTCACTGCCCCGGTATATACTGGTCACTGTCCCCGGTATATACTGCTCACTGCACCCGGTATATACTGCTGACTGCCCCCGGTATATACTGCTGACTGCCCCCGGTATATACTGGTCAAAACTGGTCACTGTCCCCGGTATATAATGGTCACTGTCCCCCGGTAAATACTGGACACTGTTTCCCGGTATATACTGGGCACTGTCCCCGGTATATACTGGTCAATGCCCCCGGTATAAACTGGTCACTGTCCCCCGGTAAATACTGGTCACTGTTCCCGGTATATACTTGTCACTGCCCCGGTATATACTGGTCACTGTCCCCGGTATATACTGCTCACTGCACCCGGTATATACTGCTGACTGCCCCCGGTATATACTGGTCAAAACTGGTCACTGTCCCCGGTATATAATGGTCACTGTCAATGGTAAATACTGGTCAAAACTGGTCACTGTCCCAGGTATATACTGGTCACTGTCCCTGGTAAAAAATACTGGTCACTGTCCCTGGTATATACTGGTTACTGTCCCTGGTAAATACTAGTCACTGTCCCTGGTAAATATTGGTCACTGTTTCTGGTATATACTGGTCACTGTCCCTGGTATATACTGGTTACTGTCCCTGGTATATACTGGTTACTGTCCCTGATAAAAACTAGTCACTGTCCCTGGTAAATATTGGTCACTGCTTCTGGTCTATACTGGTCACTGTTCCCGCTATATACTGGTCACTGTCCCCTGTAAATACTGGTCACTGTCCCCGGTATATACTGGTCACTGTTCCCGGTAAATACTGGTCACTGTCCCCGGTATATACTGGTCACTGTTCCTGGTATATACTGATCACTGCCCCGGTATATACTGGTCACTGTTCCCGGTATATTTGTCACTGTTCCCGGTATATACTGGTCACTGTCCCCGGTATATACTGGTTACTGTTCCTGGTAAATACTGGTCACTGTCCCTGGTATATACTGGTCACTGTCCCTGATCAGAGATCCTGAATCAACTAGTGAGAAGTGATACGGAGGCCTAAGCTGTAGCATGCTTGTCTCTTAGTGGAAAGGTAAGTGGTTTTAAGATTCAAATGTAATACATTGCGCTGCAGGCTTAAAAATCGGCATCCCCGACCATGGGAACATAGCCCCTGGGTTATAATTTAGAAACCGTTGACTGGTCCATACTTTCTTAAGAAAATGATTTATCATTTCTTCCATATCATGACACTGGGGTTATCAACCCAAGAGGGGTCATTGTGAATAAACGAACTAAAGAAAAAAAGTTTTTACAAGACGTCGTATATTGACTGTACCTGGAACTCTAAGTATTGCAAAACAACCAGACTGGTTCTCCTTTTGACTTTGAAGCATAAACATGTAACCTCTTACTCACAGACATATTAATACATGTTATTAGGTCTGTGTCTTACTGAAGTACTATAAATATTTTAAGCTGAATATGTTAGATATGTTGATCATAATATGTTAAATATGTTGACCTGAGTTTACAAACCAGGTGCTGGTAACAAAATTAAATATGAACACATGTTCAGTGAATATCTATAAAATAATAAATGTGCATATGTCTAAACAATCCCAATAAAGAACATACATGACAAAATAAATTCAGATAATAAGCTCCACATCCTCCCCTCTCCCACCCCCTCACCAGCAACTTCCACCCCCACTCCCTCCAAAACAAACCCACGCCTCCAAAGTAGAGCATTCTATTTCATTTTGTTTAGATCTATATACAGTATGTAACCTAAGTTAATGTATACAGTTAGTTAAACCCCTGACTTTCCACCATATGTCAAAATTGCCCCGTGTGGTTCCCGGGGGCCCCGTTTGGTCACGGGGCAAAAAATAGGGCCACTGCAGATCCCTTTGGAGAGGTAGGCAGATGGGTAGAATCCCCCCAATTTCATGTTCATTTTATCATTTTTTGTTCATGTTCATTAAAGCCCTGCTTTGTTTCAGGTGCCATCTCGCACACATTAAAAGAGCAGTGGCAGAAAAACAATAAACGTGGCTCCAGCGTAAATGGAGTTTCTACGATAGAATTTGCAGCAACTCTGCAGTTCAGGGTGAGAAGGTTCTAGGCCCATTTTCCATATTTTATCTCGATGTACATGGAGGATGAGCCTGGCATGTTCATGCCTGTTAGGCGCCATATAACCTTTCATGTGTTGATGCGCCTTAAAACCCAATTCAATATAGGTGTCGGTTTAAATCAAGACTGTGTAGCTTTAATTATTAGAGAGTAAATCTCACGAAAGTGTGTTTCTTACTCACATCCTTGTGAAGATTTGTTGTTGTTCTTCATAAATAAATTGAAATATGTTTGCTTTGGTTTATCGAAGGAAGCATTGATCTTATACCAATGAACTTACTAGAATTTAAATAGATAATTGCAACTGTAAAGAGGTGAAAAACCAGTAAGCCAGGTTTATTTCTTTTTGCCTTGTCTAGCCTTCTGTGGGGTATTTTTTCACCATTGACTCCAATTCATAATTTTCCATAATCCGAGCCTTCTCTGACCTTACCAGCCCTTTTTACGATTTTTGATATTTCATCTGGCTGTGTATAAAGCCGCAAAAAAAAAAAATATTAAAAAAAGGCTTTTAGGGTCAGAGAAGGCTCGGATTAAATTTTCCATTGCCAAAATGTTAAGATTTTACCTTATTTTCACTAGGTGATAAAATTTGTGTTACTCTGTTTTATCCTGAGGTTTTATAGTAAAATAAAAATCTTTGGCAGACTAAAAATATGATAAATTTCATCAATTTTGAAAGATGCATATATTGGATCAAATTTATTTGCATAAATGAGCAATACATATGCAGGGTTTTAAAATAATCACTCTGTAAATACGTTAATTTTAAAAGTAAACTTGGTTAACTATCTATGATAAAGACCGAGTTTATCACCTACCAGAATGTAAACAGTGTCAAATATTCTGGTCACTAATAAGGCTGAAACGTTTACCAAAATCAGTAACGGTGTATACGAGGCGTTATACATGAACCGTAACCGTGTACACGGATCCCACCCCACCCCCACGGATTTTTGTTTGATTCTGAGGTTCAAAATGACATAAAACTTACTCAAATCAAGTTGTTTTCAAAATTCAAAATTGGGACAGTCTCGCCAGAATCGGGACGGTTGGCAAGTATGGACTATCATAACTTGTAAATTATGTTGACACCAATGTAAGTACTAGAAATTTCAACATAACTGATCCTAGTTATGATGTCGATGTTACGAACCAAAATTAGCAGCCGGACACTCAAACATTTGCCAATTGTGGATCATGACAGACGAGAATCTCGTGAGACTTGTTCTGTACTATGTTTTCCAAATAAGGAGCATATTCCTATATTTGGAAACGTGTTTACATTTCGTGGGAAATTATAAAATCAACTGTATTGGGGGTAATCTCAAAGGAACTTGGAACTCACAGTACAATAAAACTTCTGAAAATAATTAGTTCACAAGAACGGTAATTTATAATATTACTCGGGTAAGACCAGTGTTTTTTAAAACTTTTATTTGGATTATTGGGAATAAAACGCAAAGAATACTCCTGTAACCGTTTTCAGAGTTTGTAAACGTTTAGGACCAGAATTGTACACGTGTAAACATTTCAGCCTTAGTCACTGATTGGTCAGTTTAATTTGATGATGTTATACACATGATATCTATCTATCTATATATCCTGCATCACCCAATTTCTGGTACAATTGTGCAGGTTAACAGTTTAAAAGTAAAAGTGTGAACAAATATATGGCGCAAAAGATGTGATGAGGATGTAACCCCACCTCCCCCACGAGTACTAAATACTCCTTATTTTAGAGACCGAGTACTGAATACTATTTAGCTCCGGACAAAAATTCTAAGTATAAAATTACAAAGGGCAATAACTCTAATTTGAATGATGATCTAAAACACCTAAGAACCAGGATCTGCTAGATGATTAAAATTGCGGTAAATCAAATTCTCATGGGTAAACTATTTCACTTACATTTGTCATATAAGTATTGTATAATTATGAAAATGACGAAACTTTGATATATCAATGATAATAATATTTCTATCAAAGAAACAACTTTCTGCTTCGTTACGAGTGAGCGAATAAATGGAGGATCTTACATGAGTACTCATTCATTATTGAATTTATTAAACGAGTTGGCAAAATGATATAAACTAATACGAGGCTCTTGCCGAGCATTATATCAATTTTGCTAACAAGTTTAATAAATTCAATAATTAATGAGAACGAATGTTAGATTCTATTTATCACATAACTCACATATCGACTTTTATTGCATTTTGCCTATTGCTTTAACACGTGAAACTGACCTAAACCATAGGAATTGGATCATAACGGCGCATACTAAGCTTATTTGCATACTTATACAACTAGTAGTATATTAATATAGAATGGTGTTATTCCACTCCCACACCTTAAGTTATGTGATAAACAGAACATACGCACTGGCACAAGCAGAAAGTGTTAGAATAAGTATAAGTCTTTAAGTATGAGTAATGATTGGTTTAATCTGAGTCATAACCTATTCATGTAACGGCCTAAAATGTAACGTGGAACTGGCCAACTGACTGTATATCAATCGTTGATAATATTGTTCGAATATTTTTCAAGGAAGGGAGCTACTAGTACCATTTTTATGAAGTCTTTGGTATGATTGAACTAGTGAACTCCTGCCTGGGAGACGGACGCTGTGACCCAGTAACAGACGGACGCTGTGACCCAGTAACAGACTGTTGCTGTGACCCAGTAACAGACTGTTGCTGTGACCCAGTAACAGACTGTTGCTGTGACCCAGTAACAGACGGACGCTGTGACCCAGTAACAGACGGACGCTGTGACCCAGTAACAGATGGACGCTTTGACCCAGTAACAGACAGATGCTGTGACCCAGTAACAGACGATTGTGTTTCAGATAGTGTTGCCAGTGGTGTCATTATAAGCTCAGTTCATTCTGTAAATACCTGTACCGTTGTCCCCTTTGACAAATAATTTAAAGCACTTATTTTATCTATTTCAGATGACTATATTTCAGCATGCTGTCTTCATATCAAGAAAGAAGATAAGTGATGTGTGAGGACATTAAAATATACAAAGAGGACTACTAGGGTACTGTGAGCTTACATCTTTATATAGACTCACAGTTCGGAGTCAAATGTAACAGTTCAGCTTTTCCATGAGGGCTGATTGGATGACGTTGGTCCTGAACAGAGAGGGGTTTATACTGCTCTTCCTCAACTATATATTCTTCTCCTTGATAGTGCTGAGTTGTCTCCTCTTCCTTCTGTGTTTGGCCCACTCGTCGTCGCCACCCTGGAACATGATGACATCACTCACAATACTTGCCTTCAGTTTTGTTATGGTGAACATAGTGTTGGCAGATTATGTTGTCCAAACCATTCATACTAAAAGAGACTTCAAGAATTTCCTTTGACATGAATATAAACGTACATGGCATTTTTGCGGAAACATATTCAAGTGAAATTTGAATATATGAAGTAGAATATCTTCATTATCAAAAGCTGCCTTTTGTAATCTATAAAAAGTAATTAACTTATAAAGGTTGCAGAAATTGTTAACACTTTATAAACTGTTTTAACAATATCTAGTCGTGTCAGTGAAATGTGCAACCTTAACTGTGAGTCCGGTGATAGTGTACTTTTAATAAATTGACATCTTCAAGGCAGACATTAATACAGAGATAACATTATGGCTAACATGTTGAGCTCTGAAGTAACAAAAAATTCTGATACGGGTGTGATTCAGATGGATAAAAATTTGACAGTGGACGAAGGTCAGCCGGTGACGCCGTCAAGCCCAAGTTCCAAGTACAGCAAATCTACGCTGGCCTGCATGAAGGATACTGACTGTCCATACCGCTGTGTTGTTCTCTCTTACTGGGACAACATTATGGGGCCTAGAATACGCCACGTATGGAGAATTAACAACCAGGAAATGTTGACGTCAGATCTGTTGTCTCATATCACGAGGCAGATCCTCAGTTGTGAGATATGTCGGGATCCATTCAAATGTGAAATCGACTATAAATTCTACAATCTCCCACACAAGGGAGTGATCGTGCCAGCATTTGTTTTCTCAGCTAAAGGTACTCACGGGGTTGCCGTACATTCATTGTTTATCGTGATACCGTGCTCGGAATTAAAGTTTTACTTGCAGGTTCATGATGTTCTCACGTGCTGCATCCAGCGGCTGGCTGCAAAATTTAGAGTTATTCTGGAAAGGGTACGTTTTCATATGTTATCTTCTATTAAATGTAAAAAAACGGTAATTATTTTATTCTAGTATAATGGATTTAGTGCTGCATTCAAAATTGACAAACTTTACTTTTTCATCAAATTCAGATCTTCAACTCTTCGATTATAATTTTGTTAAGGAATCACGTTTTTCATGAACACATGTTTATTAAATGAAATATGATTGCAAGTCTTGAAATATATCTTGGTACACTGTATTTTCAAAATGAAAGCTGTAATATAGTAACTTGTAAATGGAGCCTTGGCATTACAGTATTATTTTTCTGAGCCAAAAACTTGGTTGTGTTGTTTTTTTGAAGGGACAAGGGATAATATCAACTTTTTTAAAATTAATTGTGTTAACCCTTAACTCGCTACATATATATAATGGACTGTTCTTTCTTTGAATTAAGACCATTCCATTTACGTGACAAAGGGGTGTTTTAGGAAAAATGACTGATCAGCAGCCAGACATTGTAAACCGTGATCAGCCTGCGTGTTACTCGCATGCTGGTCTGGGTTTACAATGGAAGTAAAGGCTATTATAGTCGTGCCTAGCGGGTTAAGGGTTAAGTTCTAAACAAAAATAAATACCTAACAGTGAGTTTCTTTATACCAATATAATCACATTTAGCATGAAAATGATTTTACATGTAAATTCATTAAAATCTTGTAAGAATATAACCTTGTCAATGTAAATATCTAAAAATATATTCATTGAAAATCTAAACGGTATCCGACTTGAGTAGAATGCAGTATCTTATACATGATGTACATTTGAAATAAAGACTAGTTTTTCTTCCAGAATCCATTTGATGTTTCGGTGGAGGTTCTCAGCAAGTATTTATCAGATTGCCTTGGATTTCTCTCCCTTGTTCATTCTACATCCCTGGCTGATAGTGTGAAGGTGTGTGGAATTCTCCCATTCTATAGTGGGTGTGTTCAGGGTTCTCTCATCGGTTACCGAAAGCACTCTCGATAGCACTCCATGGTTAGCTGTTGGTTTGCAGATAGGTAGAACGTTGGTGACCAATCTTCCTACAACTCTACACCTGAGGGAGTATCGGTGGCCTCGTTGGTACCAAATGCTACCATCGGTGGCCATTTGTAACCCAAAGTTTACCAATGTGGTTGCCGATGGGAGAACCCTGAACACACTCAGTATGAAGGTATGTGGATTTCTCTCCCTTGTTCATTCTACATCACTGGCTGGTAGTGTGATTCTCTCCCTTGTTCATTCCACATCACTGGCTGATAGTGAAGGTATGTGGATTTCTCTCCCTTTTTCATTCTACATCCCGGGCTGATAGTGTGAAGGTATGTGGATTTCTCTCCCTTGTTTTTTTCTCTTTAAAATACAACAAAATACGTAAAAGGTGAAACAAAGTCCAGGAAACCCTGCCCTTATGACGAGAAAGTCTTAACGTCCACTGCTTCATGTGTAAGATGGAGATGTTAAAGCGACAGGCCCATGTTCTGCAGTTCGTCTGGGCATCTTAAAGTTCCCAGGCCTTGTTTTGTTTCGTGAACATGTTTATGTTTATTTAAATCGAAATCAATACACAACAATATTTTTTTACAATTCACACTTGCAATATCTGTGGAAAGTGAGAATACAATTTTATTTGATGAGGTAGAAAACTTTGAACAGGTAAATTAATCTACAGGTAAATGTACTTATCAATTATCTGGCAATAGTTGTTCATCTATACAATTCAGATTTGCCTCATTTCCCCATGCAGTCGCGCAGTGGTAAAAGTAGTATCTATGTCATGCCAATAATACTTATTTTTACATACAACTTAGTAGCGGTTTTAAATATATGTTTCTCTCCTGGACTATCAAGAAATGTTCATATGATGTTTAAGAGTTAAATTTGTTAACTGATAATACTACAAAAAGGGTGGCCATTCATCTTTAAGGATATGAAAGTAAAAGAATGCTTATCCCTGATTTTGTATCTGCTCCCTCACATTTAGGGATATCTAATAAAATTAATAATGTGATAACGAGGTGTTAAAAACATTTCAGTTTATCATAATGATTAAGAAAGTTTATACTCAGACAGAGGCCATTTTAACATACTTCTATATGCCTGTATTGTTCCTGACTTGAACTTTGAGGATAACTTTTGTCTGTTTTAGTTGTCAGATACAGCATTCTGTCCCGAGCACGTGCTGGAACGTGATTTTCTGGCAAAATGTATCGCCTCACACCTGATGACGTTTGGGAGGACTCTAGTTATAGGAGAGACAGCAGAAAGAATCAATCTGGTATAGTGGCAGTTAACATGATAATTTCAGTCATAATACATGTGTTCCAGCAGGACAACACTGGGTAGTCATTCTTGTCCATCAGTAACACAGGTGTCCAGTTCCTCTCATTCAGCACATCCCGAGCATACTCCTTGAATCTAGACAAAGCTAGATTTTAGTGATTGACCAGATATGCCGATCCATTTGAAATGGAGAAATTTGATTTTATCCAAAATAACTTAAAAAATCATACTTTGCATATTCATATTTTTTTTTAAAACTGATCAAGGTATTTAATATCAAGTAACAACAAAATGTTTAAAAATGACTAAAGCCTTCTGCTCCCAAAATGTAAAGAATGCACAAGAGCACAGTGGTTTTTATCTGAGATGAGACTGGTGTTAAATTAAGGTTGAACAATGTGTCCAGTTATATATGAGCCGAAACACGCGAAAACAGCCCTTCAGACAAAATTTTGACATTTTATGTTTTTTGATGTTAAGGAAACACAGTGATTTTCTCTTTAAAAATTCCTTTATTTTATGTTGATATCTTCATTAAAAATGATTTTATCTCAATTTGAAAATTAAAGATTGTATCACAATTCATTTTTATGTTGACGTCGTTGATTAAATAACAACAAAAAACATAAACAATTACCATTTTCTATAGCATAAACTATTCATATTAACAAAACATATTCCCTATGATATAATAATTAGGTAAAACACGGAAGTGACAAAAAATTTGATTAGTAATTAATTGATTACCGGCCGACGTCATAAATTGTTACTTTATAACGTTGTTGTCTAAACGTCCGAAGGGATGTTTTCATGTGTTGCGGCTCATATATATTTATATATAATGGTAAACCTGCATAATGCCTTTAAACAGTCACACCAAACTGCAGCTCTTGTAGGGTTGGTTAGTATGCCATGAAGCGGTTGGTGGTGACGGAGTTGTTCTATAGTGAACTCTGAGATAGCTAGACGAGGAGAGAAATGACACACTGAGCAAGATCAACAGGAAATCCGTATATTTTTTTCCTTTAAAATGTTGCTCAATATTTTATGCCTTTTATGTGACTTTGTTGTTTTAAATGGCTGTTTATTTAAAGGTGCTGTATACATTGTCCATGTTGAACAGCCAATCAGAGAGAAGGTGCTCCCTGCCCATCTGTGTCAAGGACCCACAACAGTATCACCATGATGTATTCCTACAGGGACTCGTCAAGGTTTGTATTCTGGAACTTCTGGTTGGTCCGTACAATTTATTAGCCCCTTATGCAGTGATATTGTGCAGGGGTTTAATAATTTCCACTGTTCGTTTATTCATTTAGTTAATATTGGATTCCATTTTTTTACTCAAAAGAAAAGTAGCAACTACACTGTCCTCTAGTTTCATAATTATATTGAATACTGATGTCTAGGCTTCATTTGGTGATTACTGGCATCACAGCTTCATTTGGCTTACTTTGTTGATAACTGGCGCCAATGTAAGTTTTACTTAAGCTTAAATAAAAAGGAATAAACAGGTTGATGCTATAGCATTTCCATAAAGATGGATACCTACTATTACAATTTAATGACAGGATGTAAATCCATTGACATCTCCCATGTATTATTTACAGTAGCAATCATGGCACATTGTTCTGGTGTCGAGGCTGGTATACACACTGTTCTGGTGTCAGAGATGGTATACACACTGTTCTGGTGTCAGAGCTGGTATACACACTGTTCTCGTGTCAGAGATGGTATACACACTGTTCTGGTGTCGGGGCTGGTATACACATTGTTCTGGTGTCGGAGCTGGTATACACACTGTTCTGGTATCGGGGCTGGTATACACGCTGTTCTGGTGTCAGAGATGGTATACACACTGTTCTGGTGTCAGCTGGTATACACACTGTTTTCGTGTCAGAGGTATACACACTGTTCTCGTGTCAGAGATGGTATACACACTGTTCTGGTGTCAGATATGGTATACACACTGTTCTGGTATCGGGGCTGGTATACACACTGTTCTGGTGTCAGCGATGGTATACACAATGTTCTTGTGTCAGAGCTGGTATGCACATTGTTCTGGTGTCGGAGCTGGTATACACACTGTTCTGGTGTCAGAGATGGTATGCACACTGTTCTGGTGTCCGAGATGGTATACACACTGTTCTGGTGTCGGGGCTGGTATACACACTGTTCTGGTGTCGGGGCAAGTATACACACTGTTCTGGTGTCAGAGATGGTATACACACTGTTCTGGTGTCAGAGATGGTATACACACTGTTCTGGTGTCAGAGATGGTATACACACTGTTCTAGTGTCAGAGATGGTATACACACTGTTCTGGTGTCGGGGCTGGTATACACATTGTTCTGGTGTCGGAGTTGGTATACACAATGTTCTGGTGTCTGAGCTGGTATACACACTGTTCTGGTGTCGGAGCTGGTATACAACTTGTTCTGGTGTCGGAGCTGGTATACACATTGTTCTGGTGTCGGAGCTGGTATACACACTGTTCTGGTGTCGGAGCTGGTATACACCTTGTTCTGGTGTCGGAGCTGGTATACACACTGTTCTGGTGTCGGAGCTGGTATACACACTGTTCTGGTGTCGGAGCTGGTATACACACTGTTCTGGTGTCGGAGCTGGTATACACGCTGTTCTGGTGTTGGAGCTGGTATTCACGCTGTTCTGGTGTCAGAGCTGGTATACATGCTGTTCTGGTGTCGGAGCTGGTATACACACTGTTCTGGTGTCAGAGCTGGTATACATGCTGTTCTGGTGTCGGAGCTGGTATACATGCTGTTCTGGTGTCGGAGTTGGTATACACAATGTTCTGGTGTCTGAGCTGGTATACACACTGTTCTGGTGTCGGAGCTGGTATACAACTTGTTCTGGTGTCGGAGCTGGTATACACACTGTTCTGGTGTCGGAGCTGGTATACACGCTGTTCTGGTGTTGGAGCTGGTATTCACGCTGTTCTGGTGTCGGAGCTGGTATACACGCTGTTCTGGTGTCGGAGCTGGTATACACGCTGTTCTGGTGTCGGAGCTGGTATACATGCTGTTCTGGTGTCGGAGCTGGTATACATGCTGTTCTGGTGTCGGAGCTGGTATACATGTTGTTCTGGTGTCGGAGCTGGTATACATGCTGTTCTGGTGTCGGAGCTGGTATACATGTTGTTCTGGTGTCGGGGCTGGTATACACGCTGTTCTCGGGTCGGAGCTGGTAAACACGCTGTTCTGGTGTCGGAGCTGGTATACAGACTGTTCTGGTGTCAGAGCTGGTATACACACTGTTCTGGTATCGGAGCTGGTATACACACTGTCCTGGTGTCGGGGCTGGTATACACACTGTTCTGGTGTCGGAGCTGGTATACACACTGTTCTGGTGTCGGAGCTGGTATACATGCTGTTCTGGTGTCGGAGCTGGTATACATGCTGTTCTGGTGTCGGAGCTGGTATACATGTTGTTCTGGTGTCGGAGCTGGTAAACACGCTGTTCTGGTGTCGGAGCTGGTAAACACGCTGTTCTGGTGTCGGAGCTGGTATACACGCTGTTCTGGTGTCAGAGCTGGTATACACGCTGTTCTGGTATCGGAGCTGGTATACACACTGTTCTGGTGTCGGGACTGGTATACACACTGTTCTGGTGTCGGAGCTGGTATACACATTGTTCTGGTGTCGGAGCTGGGATACACATTGTTTCGGTGTCAGAGATGGTATACACATTGTTCTGGTGTCGGAGCTGGGATACACATTGTTTCGGTGTCAGAGATGGTATACATGTTGTTCTGGTGTCGGAGCTGGTATACACGCTGTTCTGGTGTGAGAGCTGGTGTTCTGGTGTCAGAGCTGGTATACACGCTGTTCTGGTGTTGAAGCTGGTATACACGCTGTTCTGGTGTCGCTGGTATACACATTGTTCTGGTGTAGGATCTGGGATACACATTTTTCCGGCATCAGAGACCTTGTTCTGGTGTCGGAGCTGGTATACACACGGTTCTGGTGTCAGATCTGGTATACTGAATAATGTTGGTGTCTAGTCATATCAAGTTTATTAGTCCCCCACCGGTGCCTGTCCATTCATCCTTCTGTCCGTCTGTCCTTCCGAAATGCTTGTCCGGGCCATATTTTCAATACTATAAGACTTTGAGATACCAAACTTGGTATGTAGAAACATCTTGGGATAGCAGTGTGTCGCTTACCAAAATAAGTTCACCTTGACCTGTGACCTCTGTCATAGATAATGCTTGTCCGGACCGTATTTTCAATACTATAACACTTAGAGATACCAAACTTGATATTTGAATACATCTTGGGATAGCGGTGTGTCGCATACCAAAATAAGGTCAAAGTGACCTTGACCTGTGACCTCTGTCATAGAAAATGTTCCGAAAATGCTTGTCTGGGCCATATTTTCAATACTATAAGACTTTGAGATACCAAACTTGGTATGTGGATACATCTTGGGATAGCGGTGTGTCGCGTGCCAAAATAAGGTCATTGTGACATTGACCTGTGACCTCTGTCATAGAAAATGCCTGTCCGGACCGTATTTTCAATACTAAAACACTTCGAGATACCAAACTTGAGATGTGGATACATCTTGGGATAGCGGTGTGTCGCGTACAAAAATAATTGACCTGTGACCTCTGTCATGGAAAATGCTTGTCCGGACCGTATTTTCAATACTATAACACTAAGAGATACCAAACTTGGTATATGAATACATCTTGGGATAGAGGTGTGTCGCATACCAAAATAAGGTCATTGTGACCTTGACCTGTGACCTCTTGTCATAGAAAATGCTTGTCCGGACCGTATTTTCAATACTATAACACTTAGAGACACCAAACTAACTTGGTATGTGAATACATCTTGGGATAGCAGTGTGTCGCTTACCAAAATAAGGTCAATGTGACCTTGACCTTGATCTTTGACCTCCAACATAGAAAATGTCAGGAAAATGTTTGTCTGGGCCGGTGGGGGACTATAGATTGCCCTGCAATTCTTGATGTTTTGTTTGATTTGCACTGTATTGCAAGGCTCCTCTCTAAAAAATGTGCAGCATTTTAAAATCAAATGTCGTCACCCACCCCATCTGAACATCTACATGATGAATCTTTTTCACAAAGACCATTTTTACTCTCTCATCCGCAGAAGACAATATTCAGATAATGTAGTTTCCTGCTCTTACATTTTGGAAAAGTACTTATTCTAAGAGAGGTTATAACACAGTATTTCGGGACTTTTGCAAATCTCACATAATCTTGTATGCTGCAAGGCAAAATCTTGTTCTTCATTTTCTCTTCTTATACTAAGAAAGAATAAAACAATATCATATGCACACATGTCATTATTCTCTTTGAGACCAGTTGTGGTCTCCTGTTGGTAAAAAAAGACAAATTATATACAGTTAGAATTCTCAGCACAAACTGTAGCAACATCAAGTAGCATAAATGTGCCAAAGTCAGACTTTTTAAATGATATTTGTTGTCATTTTTAGTACATGTAGAAACATTCTGATGAAACCAATGCATTCAAAATATAATTTTCTGTGATTTGCAGATGTTTCTTTTAAAAAACATGAAAAATTCTTGACAGTAACAAATGAAAGTGCATGCATGAATTTTGATGATTTCCTGTCGGAAAGAGGTTTCCCATCTCTGTCAGTACATTGATGATTTCCTGTCGGAAAGAGGTTTCCCATCTCTGTCAGTACATTGATGATTTCCTGTCGGAAAGAGGTTTCCCATCTCTGTCAGTACATTGATGATTTCCTGTCGGAAAGAGGTTTCCCATCTCTGTCAGTACATTGATGATTTCCTGTCGGAAAGAGGTTTCCCATCTCTGTCAGTACGTTGATGATTTCCTGTCGGAAAGAGGTTTCCCATCTCTGGCATTGATGATTTCCTCGGAAAGAAGTTTCCCATCTCTGTCATTGATGATTTCCTGTCGGAAAGAGGTTCCCATCTCTGTCATTGATGATTTCCTCGGAAAGAGGTTTCCCATCTCTGTCATTGATGATTTCCTCGGAAAGAAGTTTCCCATCTCTGTCATTGATGATTTCCTCGGAAAGAGGTTTCCCATCTCTGTCATTGATGATTTCCTCGGAAAGAAGTTTCCCATCTCTGTCATTGATGATTTCCTGTCGGAAAGAGGTTTCCCATCTCTGTCATTGGTGATTTCCTGTCGGAAAGAGGTTTCCCATCTCTGTCATTGATGATTTCCTGTCAGAAAAAGGTTTCCCATCTCTGTCAGTACATTGATGATTTCCTATCGGAAAGAGGTTTCCCATCTCTGGCATTGATGATTTCCTCGGAAAGAAGTTTTCCATCTCTGTCATTGATGATTTCCTGTCGGAAAGAGGTTCCCATCTCTGTCATTGATGATTTCCTCGGAAAGAGGTTTCCCATCTCTGTCATTGGTGATTTCCTGTCGGAAAGAGGTTTCCCATCTCTGTCATTGATGATTTCCTGTCAGAAAAAGGTTTCCCATCTCTGTCAGTACATTGATGATTTCCTATCGGAAAGAGGTTTCCCATCTCTGTCATTGATGATTTCCTGTCGGAAAGAGGTTTCCCATCTCTGTCATTGATGATTTCCTGTCGGAAAAAGGTTTCCCATCTCTGTCAGTACATTGATGATTTCCTATCGGAAAGAGGTTTCCCATCTCTGTCAGTGATGATTTCCTGTCGGAAAGCAGTTTCCCATCTCTGTCAGTACATTGATGATTTGATGATTTCCTATTGGAAAGAGGATTCCCATCTCTGTCATTGATGACTTCCTGTCGGAAAGAGGTTTCCCATCTCTGTCAGTACATTGATGATTTGATGATTTCCTATCGGAAAGAGGTTTCCCATCTCTGTCACTGATGATTTCCTGTCGGAAAGAGGTTTCCCATCTCTGTCATTGATGATTTCGTATCGGAAAGAGGTTTCCCATCTCTGTCAGTACCTTGATGATTTCCTATCGGAAAGAGGATTCCCATCTCTGTCATTGATGATTTCATATCGGAAAGAGGTTTTCCATCTCTGTCATTGATGATTTCTTGTCGGAAAGAGGTTTCCCATCTCTGTCAGTACATTGATGATTTGATGATTTCCTATCGGAAAGAGGTTTCCCATCTCTGTCATTGATGATTACCTATCGGAAAGAGTTTTCCCATCTCTGTCATTGATGATTTCCTGTCGGAAAGAGGTTTCCCATCTCTGTCATTGATGATTTCCTGTCGGCAAGAGGTTTCCCATCTCTGTCATTGATGATTACCTATCGGAAAGAGTTTTCCCATCTCTGTCATTGATGATTTCCTGTCGGAAAGAGGTTTCCCATCTCTGTCATTGATGATTTCCTGTCGGAAAGAGGTTTCCCATCTCTGTCATTGATGATTTGCTATCGGAAAGAGGTTTCCCATTTCTGGCATTGATGATTTCCTATCGGAAAGAGGTTTCCCATCTCTGTCATTGATGATATCCTGTCGAAAAGAGTTTTCACATCTCTGTCAGTACATTGATGATTTCCTATCGGAAAGAGGTTTCCCATCTCTGTCATTGATGATTTCCTGTCGGAAAGAGGTTTCCCATCTCTGTCAGTACATATATGCTTATTTAGATAATGTAGAGTTCTGCTCTCAGACATTTTCAGTAACTCTGGTCTAATTTTCAGTTCCGAAGTAAATCGTTCCTGCCTATGACGGAGATATATGCGAGTCGTTACCCAACGACCGTTGTAGATCTGACCACTCGAGACGTAAAACAGACTCAGCCCTACAATGAACATGTGCTACACAGATACGAAACACTCAAAAACGAGTTGATATGTCTACAGTATGGCCATTTTGAACAGCTTGTTGTTTTAGATCAGTAAGTTTTCAGCCTTGTTTTTCCTAACTACACACACCCATCAAGTTATAAATGTTACCAAACTACACTCACATCAAGTTATAAATGTTACTAAACTACACACACATCAAGTTATAAATGTTACCAAACTACACATGCATCAAGTTATAAATGTTACCAAACTACACACGCATCAAGTTATAAATGTTACCAAACTACACATGCATCAAGTTATAACTGTTACCAAACTACACATGCATCAAGTTATAAATGTTACCAAACTACACATGCATCAAGTTATAAATGTTACCAAATGACACACGCATCAAGTTATAAATGTTAACAAACTACACATGCATCAAGCTATAAATGTTACCAAACTACACATGCATCAAGTTATAAATGTTACCAAACTACACATGCATCAAGTTATAAATGTTACCAAACTACACATGCATCAAGTTATAAATGTTACCATCAAGTTATAAATGTTACCAAACTACACATGCATCAAGTTATAAATGTTACCAAACTACACACATCAAGTTATAAATGTTATCAAACTACACATGCATCAAGTTATAAATGTTGCCAAACTACACATGCATCAAGTTATAAATGTTACCAAACTACACATGCATCAAGTTATAAATGTTACCAAACTACACACATCAAGTTATAGATGTTACCTAACTACACACGCATCAAGATATAAATGCGAACTTTAAATAGAAAACAAGATAGAATAGTTTCATGTAGACCCCTCGACATGGGTATTGGTTTTCAAGTACAACAGCTACAAAAGCTACTATTGTTTTTTGCTGTAAGCTTCGTCTGAGGCCTAGTATGTAAAAACATAGGTATACAGCTGTTCATTAGTTCTTGCTGCAAAGGCCAGGGCATAGATAATTGTGTAACTGTGTTATGCTGTTACTCAGTAACAACTTACTTTTCAGTTGATAATTATCAGTTGATTAGGATATATGCATTTTATTATGCCTCACCACGAAAATGGAGTGAGCATATAGTGTTACCCTTGTCCATCCGTCTGTCCGTCCTGTCTGATGCAAGCTAACTGATTGGGTTTATGGGACTACACGAACAATAGTAACCATAATTTTATTTTTTCATAGTTTTTTTAGGGCAGGGCTACTTTTAAACATTCAAGTTTTTTCTCCATTTCTCAGACACTGGAAACTGTAGAGCTTTCAAACTTCACACCTGTTTGCTTGATTGACTGGTCGCATCACTAGTGTTTGCTTGATTGACTGGCCACTTTCCTAGTGTTTGCTTGATTGACTGGTCGCATCACTAGTGTTTGCTTGATTGACTGGTCGCATCACTAGTATTTGCTTGATTGACTGGTCGCATCACTAGTGTTTGCTTGATTGAGTGGTCGCATCACTAGTGTTTGTTTGATTGACTGGTCGCATCACTAGCGTTTGCTTGATTGCATGGTCGCATCATTAGTGTTTGCTTGATTGAGTGGTCGCATCAGTAGTGTTTGTTTGATTGACTGGTCGCATCACTAGCGTTTGCTTGATTGCATGGTCACATCATTAGTGTTTGCTTGATTGAGTGGTCGCATCACTAGTGTTTGTGCTCACATCACTAGGTTTGCTTGATTGACTGGTAGCATCACTTGTGTTTGCTTGGCTATGTTGTTTCCTCACTAGCAATGAGTGTTTGTGATTGACAATGGTTTCCTCACTAGTGTTTGTTTGATTGACAATGGTTTCCTCACTAGTGTTGCTTGATTGACAATGGTTTCCTCACAAGTGTTTTTTGATTGGCAATTTTTTTCTCACTAGTGTTGCTTGATTGACAATGGTTTCCTCACTAGTGTTTGCTTGATAGACTGGTTGCATCACTATTGTTGCTTGATTGACAATGGTTTCCTCACAAGTGTTTGTTTGATTGACTGGTTGCATCACTAGTGTTTGTTTGATTGACAATGGTTTCCTCACTAATGTTTGTTTGATTGACAATGGTTTCCTCACTAATGTTGCTTGATTGTCAGTGGTTTCCTGACGAGTGTTTGTTTGATTGACTGGTTTCATCGCTAGTGTTTGTTTGATTGACAATGGTTTCCTAACTAGTGTTTGCTTGATTGACAATGGTTTCCTCACTAGTGTTGCTTGATTGACAATGGTTTCCTCACTAGTGTTTGCTTAATTGACAATAGTTTTCTCACTAGTGTTTGCTTGATTGACTGGTTGCAACACTAGTGTTTGTTTGATTGACAATGGTTTCCTCACTAGTGTTTGCTTAATTGACAATAGTTTTCTCACTAGTGTTTGCTTGATTGACTGGTTGCATCACTAGTGTTTGTTTGATTGGCAATGGTTTCCTCACTAGTGTTTGCTTGATTGACAATGGTTTTCTCACTAGTGTTTGCTTGATTGACAATGGTTTTCTCACTAGTGTTTGCTTGATTGACAATGGTTTTCTCACTAGTGTTTGTTTGATTGACTGGTTGCATCACTAGTGTTTGTTTGATTGACTGGTTGCATCACTAGTGTTTGTTTGATTGACAATGGTTTCCTCACTAGTGTTTGCTTGATTGACAATGTTTCCTCACTAGTGTGTGTTTGATTGACTGGTTTCCTCACTAGTGTTTGCTTGATTGACAATGGTTTTCTCACTAGTGTTTGCTTGATTGACAATGGTTTTTTGCGTGATTGACAATGGTTTCCACACTAGTGTTTGTTTGATTGACTGGTCGCATCACTGGTGTTTGCTTGATTGACCATGGTTGCCGCGATAGGATAATGCGCTATGCATAGTGTCAAATTTATGTCTACATGACTACAGATGGTATCGCTATCAAACTGCAGCATGTCTGCGGGAACATTGCCATCCATATATCATTTCCTTTGAGATCCGTTTTGCCAAAACAACATGTGTTATATGGTACATAAAGTCCAAATCATTCTCAGAATCTATGATTGCTTGTGGCTTGTGATAGAGATTATAGTGTATATCTGTATTACAGAGAGCTACATTCCAGTTCTGCGTATCCAGACACCTTGGTGCAGACATTTATCAAGGAGGTACGCACCATTGTGATTCTTCTCTTAAGTTACGATAAATTATGTTCTATGTTGCTGTTTGGTTGCCAGTATTTGAATTGATGCATGTAAATCAAATATAGAATGGCATTTTGCAATTTAAATTAAAGTTTATGTGCCTGTAAAAATTTAAATAATATGACAATAACTGATTGGCCCTTATAAAAAACATTATTATAGTAGATTACTAGATCCTTATGTACCAGAGTACTGTAGGAGTACTGTAGGAGTACTGTAGGACTGTGCTATGTCCATACATACACATCTACTTGTCTATGTTGTAAACCCGTTGACGGGCATTTGTTGATTTACATATATAGTTTATATTACTACCATATCATCCCTTATTTGTAAATAGTTTTATTTTTATACATTTACATTATTTTTTAATTACTCCTTCATTTCTTCGTCTTTCATCAGTTTTTGCGCACAATATAAAACAGCATTCATTCATTCAGTCATTCTAGGTTGTAAAATCGTCATCTTTGTGTCTGATCGATAATGTCTAAACCAGTTGCGGGATTTGGGGAAGTTTTCCCAATTTAAGCTTCGCGATCTGTCACAGCTTTTCGTGTCCAGTTTATAACTTTGAAAACAGGGGAAGGACTTTGATAATAATTTGAAAAAGGGTTAGTGTCAGCTTGTTTTTTTCTGGGTCATTATTATCAAGGTCAAGGTTACATGGATCAAAGATCAAAATATTGTGCTTTGTCCACTGGAGATTATTGGAGTGGCCTGGTCTGTATAGGTGGAATATATGGTTGGAGATTATTGGAGTGGCCTGGTCTGTATAGGTGGTAGATATGGTTGGAGATTATTGGAGTGGCCTGGTCTGTATAGGTGGTAGATATGGTTGGAGATTATTGGAGTGGCCTGGTCTGTATAGGTGGTAGATATGGTTGGAGATTATTGGAGTGGCCTGGTCTGTATAGGTGGTAGATATAGTTGGAGATTATTGGAGTGGCCTGGTCTGTATAGGTGGTAGTTATGGTTGGAGATTATTGGAGTGGCCTGGTCTGTATAGGTGGTAGATATGGTTGGAGATTATTGGAGTGGCCTGGTCTGTATAGGTGGTAGATATGGTTGGAGATTATTGGAGTGGCCTGCTCTGTATAGGTGGTAGATATGGTTGGAGATTATTGGAGTGGCCTGGTCTGTATAGGTGGTAGTTCTGGTTGGAGATTATTGGAGTGGCCTGGTCTGTATAGGTGGTAGATATGGTTGGAGATTATTGGAGTGGCCTGGTCTGTATAGGTGGTAGATATGGTTGGAGATTATTCGAGTGGCCTGGTCTGTATAGGTGGTAGATATGGTTGGAGATTTTTGGAGTGGCCTGGTCTGTATAGGTGGTAGATATGGTTGGAAATTATTGGAGTGGCCTGGTCTGTATAGGTGGTAGATATGGTTGGAGATTATTGGAGTGGCCTGGTCTGTATAGGTGGAAGATATGGTTAGAGATTATTGGAGTGGCCTGGTCTTGTTTCCATTGTTGTGGACATAGGTAATGGAACATAAATATATGTTGTTGTTTTTTCTTCAGATTTTTGAGCTCCCTGAGAAATGCTGTGTCAGGGAGGCATATATATCACAGTTTATACGAATGATCAACAAACGAGCCCAGTGTCTCATAGAATATGTGAAGGCAGAGAGGTCAGTATTATTCAATGGCATATAAGTCACATTACACCTTGAATGTCACTGAATATGCTAAAAACCAGCAATCTGTTAATCACGTGTGTACATAAAACATTATGCGTCTGAGCATTTTTAATAGCTTAAACAGTGACACTTGTCCTGGGTGAATGGATCACAGATTCATAGTTCATCTTATATAGAATTGCTTGTCCATTAATCCTGGGTGAATGGATCACAGATTCATAGTTAATCTTATATAGAATTGCTTGTCCATTTGTCCTGGGTGAATGGATCACAGATTCATAGTTCATCTTATATAGAATTGCTTGTCCATTTGTCCTGGGTGAATGGATCACAGATTCATAGTTAATCTTATATAGAATTGCTTGTCCATTTGTCCTGGGTGAATGGATCACAGATTCATAGTTCATCTTATATAGAATGGCTTGTCCATTTGTCCTGGGTGAATGGATCACAGATTCATAGTTCATCTTATATAGAATGGCTTGTCCATGAACATTCATCTTCATGTATCAAGATTATTATAGCAGGAGTTCAGATTTACATTATTATAGCAGGAGTTCAGATTAAGATTATTATAGCAGGAGTTCAGATTTAATATATTTCTGAGCAGCTTGAGCCATAACATTTAAATGGACGATTTTTTTTCGGTCCACCACAAAACAGTTAATACAGTTAGTAGTAGTTAATGGTTTTATAGTCGTAAACAATTTTGAATCTTTAATTAACATGTTATTTCTGGAATCAGTTTTCAGTTTTCAGCTGTCATAAAGGTATGAAAAACATACAACACATTTAAAGCAAATGTAAACTAAGGTTACTGAATGCCGTGGAACTGTCCTCAACAATGCTTCATTGTGGAGTGCTGTGGTCTTGTGGAGCTCTGTGGTCTAGTGGTAGAGCGTTGGACCCATGATCCAAAAGTCGTGGGTTTGATCACCGCCATAACCACGTGTTGTGTCCTTGAGCAAAAAACTTTGTCTGCATTGCTTAGTACTGGTTCTACCCAGGAAGACAATCAAGAAGTACCTTAGAAGCAAATCGCTTTCAACAGGTATAGAATTAGATAATTTTGTTTGCAATTTGCAAATGATGTCACATCAAAGGCTTGAACTCCAACATGAGAAAATACATCACAGATTTTGATATTGATATATCTTTCATAGAGAAATGGCAAGTTTAGTGAATTAATTTACAGGACATAAACAAACAGCATAATAATTGTACAACAAAACTATTATTTCAACAATAATGCTTACAAAAAAAAAGTTTTAGTTTGTAAACATTCTTTTGTACGTTGTCAGTAATGAAGGTCGCAAAGCCATGAAGCCTCAGATGGTACGTAAGATGCGACAAGATCTGGAGCTGAACATGGAAGGTGACTTCAGGATAATCCTGGCCACGGCAGAGAAGGTGAAGCCGGGCATCTACTGTTTCCTTATTCAACATAGAAAGATGAACAGGGATCAGATGAAGGAGACGGACATTTTATAAATGCTGCATATTCAGTGATGTATTAGTGTATTTTTGCTGTAAATAGGACCCTTAAATGACGGTGATACTTGTGTCAAAGTGAATTTTTGAACAGAGAACAGTCAAAAGCTTTCCAGACCAACTATTACTCATAGAATCCTCAAAAGAAGTTTTCAACGTCTGAGTTGTGTAGCCATAAAACTACAATCTAATTGTATGTAAGAAGTCCATTTGTGATATCGGGCCTAAACAATTAGGTTGTTGCTGAAAAATGATTTTCTTGCAAAATGTTGTTAAATTGACACTTCTATTTTAGTAGGTCTTATTATTGCAAAATAAGCAGCATTGTAAATGCAAAATATTCTGATCTACATATCAGAGATCACCAATGCACTGATCTACATATCAGAGATCACCAATGCACTCAGAATTAACACTGATGTTTTTAAAAAAATAACCCCGACTTTTCGTTTAAAATGACAATGTTCGGTGGTGCAAGAATTATGCTCTTTTGCAAAAATTATGTTTTGTGGCCATATTGATTTTTAGCTCTACTGGCCGAAGACCAGCAGAGCTTATGGGATGCCGAGTCGTCCGTCGTCCGTCCGTTGTTAACTTTTGTCTCATTAAGACGATAGGGCCTTCATTTTTCATCCAATCTTTACCAAACTTTAACAGGTTGTTAATATCAATGAAAGCTCAGATGAGTTCGAAAACGTGCCAAATCAGCCAAGTAACAGCGGAGTTATGGCCCTTGATTTAGTTACAAATGCTATATTGCTATATTTTGCCTCGTTAAGACGATAGGGCCTTCATTTTTCAACCTATCTTTACCAAACTTTACCACATTGTTAATATCAATGAAAGCTTGGACAAGTTCGAAAACCAGCCAGATCGGACCAGTAACACCAGAGTTATGGTCCTTGATATAGTTGAAAATGCTATATTGCTATATTTTGCCTCGTTAAGATGATAGGGCCTTCGTTTTTCATCATATCTTTACCAAACATTACCACATTGTTAATATCAATAGAAGCTCGGACAAGTTCGAAAACCAGCCATATCGGACTAGTAACAGCGGAGTTATGGCCCTTGATTTAGTTAAAAATGCTATATTTTGCCTCGTTAAGACGCTAGGGGCTTCATTGTTCATCCAATCTTTACCAGACTTTATCAGATTGTTAATATCAATGAAAGCTCGGACAAGTTCGAAAACCAACCATATCGGAATAGTAAAAGCGGAGTTATGGCCCTTGATTTAGTTAAAAATGCTATATTTTGCCTCGTTTAGACGATAAGGGCTTCATTGTTCATCCGATCTTTATCAAACTAAAACAGATTGTTAATGTCATTGAAAGCTCGAACAAGTTCGAAAACCAACCATATCGGACCAGTAACAGCGGAGTTGTGGCCCTTGAATTAGTTAAAAATGCTATATTTTGCCTCGTTAAGACGATAGGGGCTTCATTGTTCATCTGATCTTTACCAAACTTTATCAGATTGTTAATATCAATGAAAGCTCGAGCAAGTTCAAAAACTAGCCATATTGGACCAGTAACAGCGGAGTTATGGCCCTTGATTTAGTTACAATGCTATAGTTTGCCTCATTAAGACGATAGGGGCTTTATTGTTCATCCGATCTTTACCAAACTTTATCAGATTGTTAATATCAATGAAAGCTCGGACAAGTTTGAAAACCAAACATATCGGACCAGTAACAGCTTAGTTATGGCCCTTGATTTCGTTCAAAACGCTATATTTTGCCTTGTTAATACGAGAGGGCCTTCATTTTTCATCCGATCGTTAACAAACTTTCTTTTTTTTTAATTAATTTTTTTAAATTAATACATTATTTTTTTAAATTAATACATTTTTTTTTATTTATTTTTTTATTTTATTTTTTTTTAATTAATATTTTTTTTTTTTAGCTCTATGTTGGACCAGTCGGACCAGTAACAGAGGAGTTATGGTTCTTGATTTAGTTAAAAATGCTATATTTTGCCTCGTTAATATGGTAGGGCCTTCATTTTCATCTGATCTTTACCGAACTTTAACAGATTCTTTAGTTATGGCCCTTGATTTAGTTCAAAAGCTGTTTTTTGCCCGAAACTTCCAAAAAAACGTAAATGGCAGTCCCTCGCTTCATTTATGTTATAAGAGCCATGTTAGCCAGTAGAGCGTCCACAGGCCCTCTTGGGCCTCTTGTTTATATAGAAAATCTGTGTGAGAGAATTTTTCACAAGGGAGGTATCTTCATTTAAATCGAGTGTAAAATGTTAGTTGCACCACCTCAAACTGTGATGATGCTTTATGTTATTTATACAATTGTTTCCAGATTATTTTATATCTTTAACATCATGACAATAAAGATAGTTATTTATACATCGTGTTATTGTTAAAACTTACTACATGTTGAATTTGTTATAAAGGGGCTTGAGCGTAATTCATAGTTACAGCAGTTGCCTATCATGGTACAAGTTTATTGTATCGCCTGCGTAGCATGGAATACACTTAGGGATCACTTTGTTCATTGGCGACAGCAAGCTTTTGTTTCTACTCAATAAATCTGAAGGATTGCAACCCCCATATTTAACTGAATTGAACTGAATTGGATTTATAGTCACACTAACAGCTAAGGTCATATGGCGACTTTCCAGCTTCCACTTGGTGGAGGAAGACCCCAGTTGCCCCTCCAGGCGATTTTCGTGCACGGGCGGGCACCTGGGTAGAACCACCGACGTTCCGCAAGCCAGCTGGATAGCTTCCTCACATAGATTCCTACGCCTCTGAGGGATCGAACCTACAGTGGTGAGGGGCAAGTGATTTCAAGTCAGAGACTAACCACTCGGCCATGGACGCCCTTTTTATCTTGATTGTCCTTTGTGAACGGAGGACCCCTTTTTATTTAAGGTTCATTAGGTCAAAGGTCAAGGTAACTTAAAAAATACTTGAAAAATATTTTCCGCTAGTAACTACATGTTCCGTTTATAACTTGTTTGTCCTTGTTGAGATGTATGCGGGGTTTAACGTCACTTATAACAATCGTACAGTCATATTGCAATGGTGTCTACTCGTAGCAGTGAATGGAGTAGCAGTGAATGGTGTCTACTCGTAGCAGTGAGCTCTATACTCCGCTTCATAGTTCTGCCACTCTGGAATACCACACTTCATGATACCCCACCCGGTCACATTATACTGGCACCTGGCAGTCCAAGAACTACTCCACCCAGTCACATTATACAGGCACCTGGCAGTCCAAGAACTACCCCACCCAGTCACATTATACTGGCACCTGGCAGTCCAAGAACTACCCCACCCCGTCACATTATACTGGCACCTGGCAGTCCAAGAACTACCCCACCCAGTCACATTATACTGGCACCTGGCAGTCCAAGAACTACCCCACCCAGTCACATTATACTGGCACCTGGCAGTCCAATAATTATCCGTTATAAGGGAGCTACTAGTACCAGTTTTATGAAGTCCGGTATGTCCTGGTGAACAGATATTTTCGTCTTCATCATCATCTATTTTCTCTAAAATAAATGTCACATCCCATGCTCCTGGTTATGATGACCCTATGTCACATCCCATGCTCCTGGTTATGATGACCCTATGTCACATCCCATGCTCCTGATTATGATGACCCTATGTCACATCCCATGCTCCTGGTTATGATGACCCTATGTCACATCCCATGCTCCTGATTATGATGACCCTCAACTGTATTTTACGATTTTTGTTGTCGGTGTGACCCCACTTTTTTCAAAATATAGGTCATGTTTAATTTTCAGTACAGATTCTGAATATCGGCTTCTGATGGTGATATATACGTCAATGTCTTCCTGTCATCAACCAGACATGGCGTGACAACATTTAGCTGCGACATTCTCCGAATATAGGTCACTTACCTATATAAGATACAACTTCTGAATTCTAAACAAACTGACCAAACTGCACCAGTGTCTTCGTCTTACTAACCGGACATGGTGTGACAGCATTTCATGGTGTGCCAATGTTACCTTACTCAAAGATAATATATTTGTCAACCTAAATAGTTTGTGAATTATAAACTAAAAGTTACGGACATTGTCCCTTTAAAAGTAATAATGAATTATATTACATATTTGTCTGTGATTTGTATAGGAAATACTGGGAATAGAAAAGCTATATTTACTCGTTTGCTCTACTGCGAAATATCTCCCAGTGGGAGTTATTTCGCAGTACGAACATTGCTCAGCCTTTTCCGTCAGTGGCGGGAACGCCAAATGACGTTCTTATTGTTTTATGGACGTCGTCAGATTCCGTCACTAGGAATACCGATTACGGAAATTAACGAAGAGTTCCGGTTCCACTTGTTTTGTTTGTATGAAGTAACGTCGCCTTGGCGTTCTCGTGCAAACTGGTGTAAAAAGGCGTACTAAGAATGGAAGAAAAATAACAAACAGAGGGTTTTTTCGTTTAAATCATCACAAAATATGTAAAACCAGTGTTTTTGAGATACCGGAAATATTTCCCTCGGGAGAGGAATTGCCCTGATATAAAAATTCTCGAGAAATATTTCCGGTATCTCAAAAACACTGGTAATTAAACTATATATGACAAGTAAAGGATCTTACATTCACATGCAGTGATTTTCTTTGCTTTAACTGGTGTTTATCAATATGCCATTTATGGTAATTTAGAGAAGTGATGTCATACTTGTCAAAATTGTGGTTCCCATATCTTTTGTAACAAACCTTCAAATGGTCATATCTTCTTTGTTTATCATCCTAATTTGACAATTCTTTCCCATTTCTCCAAGTTTTTCAGAACTCTCAATAATAAAGATTGTATGGCTGTATGAATATAATCCATTTAAGGTATTTCTCAGTAACTTCTTACTTTTCAGTTGATAGTTGTCAGTGTCTGCATCTCACTAACCAGACATGGTGTGACAGCATTTCATGGACCTAATAGTGTGCCAATGTTTCCTTTACTCAGAGATAAAGGTCCCCTAAACTTGTCACCTGCAATGTTTCCTTTACTCAGAGATAAAGGTCCCCTAAACTTGTCACCTGCAATGTTTCCTTTACTCAGAGATAAAGGTCCCCTAAACTTGTCACCTGCGATTTTTCGAATTAAAAAAATGCTGACTATGGCTATGTAAATGCGTTAGACACGCGAGGAGACGCCAGTACTTCACATACATGATACTTTAGACATGCGAGGAGACACCAGTACTTCACATACATGATACTTTAGACATGCGAGGAGACACCAGTACTTCACATACATGATACTTTAGACACACGAGGAGACACCAGTACTTCACATACATGATACTAGATAGCATGTTACGATCAAGAACGGTTAAAATCAGATATAAAGTACTTTAAATTTTTACACTTGATTCAGGCATGTCAATAGATGTCTATTTACATCCTATTTTATAGAAATTAAAAAAACATTTGTGCTTTTCGAAATACCTTGACCGGACGAAACTAAGTCCACCATAGAAGTTGCCTTTGAAGTTTGTATTGATCTTCCTTTGTTTTACACCTTGCTTGCTACATGTTTTGTATGCTAACATATAATTCACCTGTTAGTGGTACTTCCTGCATTAGTGGTAATTCCTGCATTAGTGGTACCTCCTCCGTTAGTGGTAATTCCTCCGTTAATGGTAATTCCTCCGTTAGTGGTACCTCCTCCGTTAGTGGTACCTCCTCCGTTAGTGGTAATTCCTCCGTTAGTGGTACCTCCTCCGTTAGTGGTACCTCCTCCGTTAGTGGTAATTCCTCCGTTAGTGGTAATTCCTCCGTTAGTGGTACTTCCTTCATTAGTGGTACTTCCTCTGTTAGTGGTACTTCCTCTGTTAGTGGTACTTCCTCCATTAGTGGTACTTCCTCCTTAGTGGTAATTCCTTCGTTAGTGGTACTTCCTCCATTAGTGGTAATTCCTCCGTTAGTGGTACTTCCTCTGTTAATGGTACTTCCTCTGTTAGTGGTACTTCCTCTGTTAGTGGTACCACTGTTAGTGGTACTTCCTCTGTTAGTGGTAATTCCTCTGTTTGTGGTAATTCCTCCGTTAGTGGTAATTCTTCTGTTAGTTGTACTTCCATTTTAGCCATGGACCTCCATTTTCAGAATTACTGTGAATATCTTGATTACTTAAAGACACATTTCGAGCCTATTGTATTTGGGGGGGAGAGAATTTCTATAGGTAACTGTAAATCGCTGTTAGAAATACATTTGCACAAGGAAATTGAGATTATTAGTTTTTTGTCAAGGGATGAGGCCCGTCCCATAAAGAGTGTATAATAATGTAGTAAAAATTATAACCGTTTGCATTTTATGTGCACTTGTATATATGTTAAAACAACTACCTATGTATAGATGGATTTTCTTAAAAGACCCGTGTTAACAATTAATAGTTTTTGTATTTTTAGCACAATATACTCTATTATCAGTTACTTCTCTGCCATGTTTTAGTAAATCTCAAATGCAAGAAACTCATCGGGACTTCAAAATTCAAAAATCGTTGTCATCTGTCGGTGTTTTTGATCATCTGAGCCGAAGGCTCAATGTGATGTTTTGGAATCACTCTTCGTCCGTCTGTTGTCTGTCCGTCGTCGTTTGTTTTCTGATATTAATAATAACAACAAGAGAATCGGTAGAACCGATGGATGCATCCCGAAAGTTACACAGAAAAAAGTAATGTTTAGTGTGAGTGCTTCCTTATTGAAAATGAATCCGTACGGAACTCTATTATGCTCCGGATAAGATTTTTCAAAAAAAGGAGATAATTAAAAAGTAGTAAAGCTAGGGTTATGGTTCCTATGAACTGCACTCCGTCTTATTGTCCTAATCATTCACACAAACTTGAATCAAGCATACTTTTTGAGTTATGCTCCGGACTAAAAGTGTTGTCAAATGATAAAGTCATACACTCTTTTGATAAACTTACAAGTTTAATAATTATAAAGGTGGTGAAAAAATCGTTCCTCAATTCAACCGGAACTCAAACCCAGGGTCTCTGGTTTACCGTACCAGCGCTCTAACCACTGAGCTATTGACGCATGGACGCACACACGGACGGACGGAAAAAGCGGCGACTATATGCTCCCCCATAATAAACAATCTAGTGTTTTTAGTTTAATACATTTTATATCAAAAACTAAGGTAATAGTAAATGAAAAGAAAAAAACTGTGATGGGGCCTCAATATAATGTCTCTGTGGTAATCAGTCAGCGAGAAGTAAGCAGTTAAAAAGCATGCTGTCCATGACTTTTCAACGACTACATTCATTTGGGAAATATGTCTTTAAAGGGACTGAAGGCAATGTGGAGGTCATTGTGGAGGTCTATGTGGATGTCATTGTATGCCCAAACCCAGCATTAGTCCTGGAGTATTGTTAGATAATTTAATTAGTATTAAATTTGCTATCCGACAGTTGTACAAAACCATGTACTAAAAACATGCACAGGTCAATATTTCCACACCAACTATAGTCATAATAATTAAATTGGGCACAACAGGAGGCCCAGTTTAGTGCATTTGCAACATGTATATGTAATTGAAGTGCACTATGTAACCTTGTTTATATTTAGATAGACGACCTCGTCATCCGTTTCTCTTATGGGGCTCACTTCTTGACAGCAGTTATATTTTATCAGAGCACACTATTCTCTAGAATTGTGATGTGAGGTGTCCCAGATTTGTGCGAGTTGATATACGGGGAAGGTTTCACAGTTGATATACGGGGAAGGTTTCACAGTTGATATACGGGGAAGGTTTCAACACTTGAAAACAGAATGAATGTGGCAGTTATCGCGACTCATATTTGACCTACATATTCTAGTTGCCAAATATCGTGCAATAATTATCACGTGCAACACAGAGGAAGTACCACTGCCTTGTAGGTCTGACAAACATTCCACACAAGACTGGAAACCAGACAACATAATGGGCGAGACATCATCATATCTAGACTGTAAAGTTGTACTTATAACTCAGAGACAACATAATGGGCGAGACATCATCATATCTAGACTGGAAAGTTGTACTTATAACCAGACAACATAATGGGCATCATCATATCTAGACTGTAAAGTTGTACTTATAACCAGACAACATAATGGGCATCATCATATCTAGACTGTAAAGTTGTACTTATAACCAGACAACATAATGGGCATCATCATATCTAGACTGTAAAGTTGTACTTATAACCAGACAACATAATGGGCATCATCATATCTAGACTGTAAAGTTGTACTTATAACCAGACAACATAATGGGCATCATCATATCTAGACTGTAAAGTTGTACTTATAACCAGACAACATAATGGGCATCATCATATCTAGACTGTAAAGTTGTACTTATAACCAGACAACATAATGGGCATCATCATATCTAGACTGGAAAGTTGTACTTATAACCAGACAACATAATGGGCGAGACATCATCATATCTAGACTGGAAAGTTGTACTTATAACCAGACAACATAATGGGCATCATCATATCTAGACTGTAAAGTTGTACTTATAACCAGACAACATAATGGGCATCATCATATCTAGACTGTTAAGTTGTACTTATAACCAGACAACATAATGGGCATCATCATATCTAGACTGTAAAGTTGTACTTATAACCAGACAACATAATGGGCATCATCATATCTAGACTGGAAAGTTGTACTTATAACCAGACAACATAATGGGCATCATCATATCTAGACTGTAAAGTTGTACTTATAACCAGACAACATAATGGGGGAGCCATCATCATATCTAGACTGTAATGTTGTACTTATAACCAGACAACATAATGGGGGAGCCATCATCATATCTAGACTGTAACGTTGTACTTATAACCAGACAACATAATGGGCATCATCATATCTAGACTGTAAAGTTGTACTTATAACCAGACAACATAATGGGGGAGCCATCATCATATCTAGACTGTAATGTTGTACTTATAACCAGACAACATAATGGGGGAGCCATCATCATATCTAGACTGTAATGCTGTACTTATAACCAGACAACATAATGGGGGAGCCATCATCATATCTAGACTGTAACGTTGTACTTATAACCAGACAACATAATGGGGGAGCCATCATCATATCTAGACTGGAAAGTTGTACTTATAACCAGACACCATAATGGGGGAGCCACCATCATATCTAGACTGTAACCTTGTACTTATAACCAGACAACATAATGGGGGAGCCATCATCATATCTAGACTGTAACGTTGTACTTATAACCAGACAAGATAATGGGGGAGCCATCATCATATCTAGACTGTAAAGTTGTACTTATAACCAGACAACATAATGGGGGAGCCATCATCATATCTAGACTGTAATGTTGTACTTATAACCAGACAACATAATGGGGGAGCCATCATCATATCTAGACTGTAACGTTGTACTTATAACCAGACAACATAATGGGCATCATCATATCTAGACTGTAAAGTTGTACTTATAACCAGACAACATAATGGGGGAGCCATCATCATATCTAGACTGTAATGTTGTACTTATAACCAGACAACATAATGGGGGAGCCATCATCATATCTAGACTGTAATGTTGTACTTATAACCAGACAACATAATGGGGGAGCCATCATCATATCTAGACTGTAACGTTGTACTTATAACCAGACAACATAATGGGGGAGCCATCATCATATCTAGACTGGAAAGTTGTACTTATAACCAGACACCATAATGGGGGAGCCATCATCATATCTAGACTGTAATGTTGTACTTATAACCAGACAACATAATGGGGGAGCCATCATCATATCTAGACTGTAACGTTGTACTTATAACCAGACAAGATAATGGGGGAGCCATCATCATATCTAGACTGTAAAGTTGTACTTATAACCAGACATCATAATGGGCGAGACATCATCATATCTAGACTGTAAAGTTGTACTTATAACCAGACAAGATAATGGGGGAGCCATCATCATATCTAGACTGTAATGTTGTACTTATAACCAGACATCATAATGGGCGAGACATCATCATATCTAGACTGTAAAGTTGTACTTATAACCAGACAAGATAATGGGGGAGCCATCATCATATCTAGACTGTAATGTTGTACTTATAACCAGACACCATAATGGGGGAGCCATCATCATATCTAGACTGTAACGTTGTACTTATAACCAGACAAGATAATGGGGGAGCCATCATCATATCTAGACTGTAAAGTTGTACTTATAACCAGACATCATAATGGGCGAGACATCATCATATCTAGACTGTAAAGTTGTACTTATAACCAGACAAGATAATGGGGGAGCCATCATCATATCTAGACTGTAAAGTTGTACTTATAACCAGACAACATAATGGGCGAGGCATCATCATATCTAGACTGTAATGTTGTACTTATAACCAGACATCATAATGGGCGAGGCATCATCATATCTAGACTGTAATGTTGTACTTATAACCAGACATCATAATGGGCGAGACATCGTCATATCTAGACTGTAAAGTTGTACTTATAACCAGACATCATAATGGGCGAGACATCGTCATATCTAGACTGTAAAGTTGTACTTATAACCAGACATCATAATGGGCGAGACATCGTCATATCTAGACTGTAACGTTGTACTTATAACCAGACATCATAATGGGCGAGACATCGTCATATCTACTGTAAAGTTGTACTTATAACCAGACATCATAATGGGCGAGACATCGTCATATCTAGACTGTAAAGTTGTACTTATAACCAGACAACATAATGGGGGAGGCATCATCATATCTAGACTGTAATGTTGTACTTATAACCAGACATCATAATGGGCGAGGCATCATCATATCTAGACTGTAATGTTGTACTTATAACCAGACATCATAATGGGCGAGACATCGTCATATCTAGACTGTAAAGTTGTACTTATAACCAGACATCATAATGGGCGAGACATCGTCATATCTAGACTGTAATGTTGTACTTATAACCAGACATCATAATGGGCGAGGCATCATCATATCTAGACTGTAATGTTGTACTTATAACCAGACATCATAATGGGCGAGACATCGTCATATCTAGACTGTAAAGTTGTACTTATAACCAGACAACATAATATTATGGGGGAGCCATCATCATATCTAGACTGTAAAGTTGTACTTATAACCAGACAACATAATGGGGGAGCCATCATCATATCTAGACTGTAAAGTTGTACTTATAACCAGACATCATAATGGGCGAGACATCATCATATCTAGACTGTAAAGTTGTACTTATAACCAGACAAGATAATGGGCAAGACATCATCATATCTAGACTGTAATGTTGTACTTATAACCAGACAAGATAATGGGCGAGACATCATCATATCTAGACTGTAAAGTTGTACTTATAACCAGACATCATAATGGGCGAGACATCATCATATCTAGACTGTAAAGTTGTACTTATAACCAGACAACATAATGGGGGAGCCATCATCATATCTAGACTGTAAAGTTGTACTTATAACCAGACATCATAATGGGCAAGACATCATCATATCTAGACTGTAATGTTGTACTTATAACCAGACAAGATAATGGGCAAGACATCATCATATCTAGACTGTAATGTTGTACTTATAACCAGACAACATTATGGGCGAGACATCATCATATCTAGACTGTAAAGTTGTACTTATAACCAGACAACATTAGGGGCGAGACATCATCATATCTAGACTGTAAAGTTGTACTTATAACCAGACATCATAATGGGCGAGACATCGTCATATCTAGACTGTAATGTTGTACTTATAACCAGACAACATTATGGGCGAGACATCATCATATCTAGACTGTAAAGTTGTACTTATAACCAGACATCATAATGGGCAAGACATCATCATATCTAGACTGTAAAGTTGTACTTATAACCAGACAACATAATGGGCAAGACATCATCATATCTAGACTGTAAAGTTGTACTTATAACCAGACACCATAATGGGCAAGACATCATCATATCTAGACTGTAAAGTTGTGTTTGTAATCCTATGAATGTCATAACGAGTGCTGAAAATTAGCACACAACTGGAATACAATAGAAACTAGTCAAACATATATTTTCTGTATACTTTATTTTATAATATTGTAAATGTATACTTTTAAGGAAACATACAAATGATATATATGTATATATAATTGAAATTTGTTAAAATATACTATTATTTACAGTTGTATATATTCTGAATATTGCATACATCTTCTAAAGTCTACAAGAACATTCGTTACATAATATCACACAAATTCACAATTCTTAACTTGTATCAAAACAAAATCATTTATAAAGTCTCCTAATGTTTAAATATTCTTCAACAAAACATTTATTTTCATGTTCAAAATGATTATTTTCACTTTTATCTTTGTAACAAAATTTTCATTTTTAGCTTTGTATTAATATATAATTCTATGTCATAAATTCCTGAAAATTACGTATTCCTGAAAGTCGAGCAACAAACTCTGGTTTCTGTGTAGACCAGACCCACATTCTGACTCTTCATCCAAATTCTTACTCTTTATCCAAATTCTTACTCTTCATCCAAATTCTTACTCTTTATCCAAATTCTTACTCTTTATCCAAATTCTTACTCTTTATCCAAATTCTTACTCTTTATCCAAATTCTTATCCAACTTCTTACTCTTTATCCGAATTATTACTCTTTATCCAAAGTCTTACTCTTCATCCAAATTCTTACTCTTTGTCCAAATTCTTATCCAAATTCTTACTCTTTATCCAAATTCTTACTCTTTATCCAAATTCTTATCCAAATTCTTACTCTTTATCCAAATTCTTACTCTTTATCCAAATTCTTACTCTTTATCCTAATTCTTACTCTTTATCCAAATTCTTATCCAAAGTCTTACTCTTCATCCAAATTCTTACTCTTCATCCAAATTGATCTGTTCATTGTATTAAATGTTGATGCATACGTGTAGACATAGATCATTGTATTTATTAAATAAATGACAAACACAATAAATATTTAAATGATACAAGTGTTCATTGTTTTAATTTGTAATTCCAACAAATTTCTATTGGCAACATTTTAGCAGTTGTTAATTTTATGGTTTATGCAGTGGAATTAATTTTTATGGTTTATGTAGTGGAATTAATTTTTATGGTTTATGCATAGTAGTAACAATTAATGTTGATATGTTCATGGTTTGGAATGTAAGAAGTGATATGTTACTGTATTTCATATATAGCATTAAAACAGTATACTGGTATACATGGCAAATAAAAAATAATATATAGCTCAACACCGTTAAACATGTCATACTGAAGGCAGAGGAAACCTCAGAGGAAACATTTTAGAACAATGAAAATAAACGTGCTCAATAACTGTTTCTCGATAACATGAATATGTATGTATTTAAGAGAGTTTGTGTATACAAGTAGTGTCCAAATATCACAAACTGCATGGTCTATATTTAACAACACACGGTCAGATTGCAAATCTTTATAGATACTGCAGATTTACCCCTACATATGCACAATGGACTCAACTCTCATTTTAGTTGGTTCATTCTAAAAACAATTAATAGGGGTTAAAGCAGAAATGAAGTATTCTAAAACAAATAGTGTAAGGCATTTTAATCATCTGACCTTAACTGAACTGACTTTTTTGTTAATTATATTTGAAAACAAAAAATGTAAGTTTGTATAAAAACAATTAACTACCAGTAATATCAAATGTTTATTTTGGAAATAAACAAAAAATGTAAATAACACGCATAAGTATTGAAGCAATGAGAAATCCGAGTTCACAAAACAGTTATAGATTCTGTGTACAGGAAAAAAAGCGGATTATACGTAATTCTAAAATTAACAAAACGCTCAAATCAGATCTAAAATCTTCCAACTATCTGGGTTATAGGCCAGGGTCAATAAAGGTGAACTATTATCAGAGTAATCAACAGCAGTATTGTATTAACAGATTCCAATTATATAACTGGTATGAAATATTAAAGTACACTTATTGTTTACGGTTATAATAAAGGCAACAAGATATATAAATATGCAAATTGTAATGTTGATAGATAAAAATGTTTGCTTTGAAATGATACTGATGAAAATACATGCTGGCACAAATATAAATTAACCGAGATTAAATATTTTATAAATAAATATCACCTCAACAAGTTGCAATGTAATCGAGTATAAGGGCTTGTTTACATGTACCGCCTGTGACCATTACTAGATATAAAATTAGAACAAGCGTGATAAAATACCAGACCAAAAAATATCTTACTGTATACATGAATATAGAAAGCAAGATATTGTAACCGCGTCCTGTAATGTTAATTCCCATTTGAGATAATTTTCAAAGAAAAACAACAAAATGCGTCGAAAGTAGTTATGTAAGAAAAATGTAGCAAAATGACTTGTTTTGGAAGAAATTCTTGTATTTTACATTACAAACACAATACAAAGTTGGTGTTTGTTCACTACAAACACAATACAAAGTTGATGTTTGTTCATTAAAAACACAATACAATGTTGGTGTTTGTTCAGATAAAGTTTATAGACTCGATTTGAAATTCTGGATTGCTCCCGATTTTCTAATCCTTTTTTAATTTAATGAACTTTTTCTGAAAGGCACCAACACTGTATTCTCTATATCTTCCTTTTTAGTGCAACATGAAGTTTGATTTCGACACAAAATATTCCGTCTGCTATAATCTAATTTCTCATTTCTGCAGCACCTGTATTTACCTACAAACTAAAATACTGTTTGACTGGCACATGAATGTTCCCACTCCTGGCATGCATTACATCTAGACTTTCCAACATTAAGGGTCCTCTGAATATATGCTCATCCTTTACAGAATGGGATCTCGATAATATAATTAAAAAAACTGATCACAACCTGGGTATTCACAAACATTTTTTTATAACATGTACATAGTTTCGTCAATGAAAATAATTGTTAGATGCATTATCTGCAACAATTTGTCATAAGTGTTTATTATTAACTGAATGAAGTATTCATTGTTACAATACACTATATAATGTTTTCATTATTCCACAGAATAACGTGTTAATTCCGGTACATATCACCAGGGTCGTAGCGTGGCATACTCCCTTACTCCCAGGAGTAACTTGGAAAAATAAAATTAGAAAATAAAAAGCTAAAAAAGCCAAAAAAGTCAATAAAAATAAGAGGGGTAAGTGGGGTAAGAGTGGTAATCACCAATTTAAGCTTCGCACCTTGTTTTAGGAGTATTCTGAAAACATGCCACGCTACGCCTTTGATCATCGAATAATTTGTTCATTATAACATAGAACAACATTTAAACAATGTTAACAAACAATACTTATGCACTTAACCATAAAAAAGGCACGTAATCGGTTAATTCAACTAACCAGGTCAAATGTCATGCTTTAGCCAAGGTCATACTCTGACCTTTCAGGTATGAGGTGGTTCTTAGTTATCTTATTACAGTAGTTCTGCATCCTGCAGATACTGACATCAATGACAAATATTTAGCTGAGCTGACTATGGCATCAAAAATACATATTTTTTCTGCAGTTCAGACTTGACCTTGGAGGTTGACCTTGACATATGAACACATTTGTAGCCATACAGCATGTGAATTCATGTCCACATTAGACGGTCTGTTCAAACTGTGACCGTTTGTTGATCACACTGCCACTGTCCGGACTACGTGGGCTGTCGGGACCTCTCGGCGACACCATACCAGCGCCTGCTCTCTGGGACCTGTAATCATAACAAATCTAAAATGAGATCACAATTAATATTAAAATAAGACTGGAGTTACTTACTTTTACTACTAATAAATATGTAGAGGGCTCAACTCAAAACTATTCTAACTACATATCAATAAAGAAGGATAGAATAGTTTTGCGCTCGGTTATTGTGTTGTATGGATTATTGTGTTGTATCTTTGAAAGCGTGTAACACACTACCAGGTAGAATACAATGTCTGTTTTTTATTTGAGTCGATCTCATCAAGTATTATTATTATTAACTATTCTTTATTTTACAAATCTTGAAATCCCTATCCCACCAACAACAGGCATACTTTTACAACAGATCTGATATATACGGTTTCTAAACCTACGGACAAAGAGCTATATATATAATTTACATAATTTGAGAATCCAAACTCTATAGACACAATATTAATGGCTTTAACCAGCCAGACCAAACCCCAAAACTGGAGCGTCAAATTAAGAGTTACCGACTCAATTTATTTTACGCATATTCAATCACAGATATTTTAAGACCCCGTAAATAAACCTATACCTTTAATCGGAGCATATATATTATTATATGACCGGAACACCTGGATAGACTTTTGATAAACGATTTTGTAGTGTAATTTTGTGTATATTTGGCAGGTTAGTTTCTTTAAATAGCAGAAAGCGTTCCTGTATGTAGGTCGACGCTAATCAGTTTAGGTCATACATCTAACTAAAATGGTGGAGGAATATTTAATCTCTTGTCATTGCTGCTTTTCCTATTAAACTTGTTACTGAGACCCAAATTTATTGAAGTTATCATTTTCAACAGGGTTGTAAGTTCACCATGTTCTAACACAAAGTAAGAAAGGTACAAGAAAGGTAGTCATATATTTTAGTATAGATGATAATACAAACACTTGAATTCTATCTAGATCACCCTATCTGAAGTGAAGGTGTTTCTGTGGAACAGGCCAAGCTATCACGGACACAGTGACCAACTACTGTTTGTCTAGGGAAGATAACACATAAAGGTCCACCTGCAGTGTGTGATTACAACCTAGCCTGTCGAGTCGTATCAAGTTTGGGTTGTTATAAAGATACAATATAATTGGACTTGTTACACTGCAACTTCAAATAATGACAAAATATAAAAAAAACACCAGGACATAAAAGTACCCTCATCATGTCAGAGAAGATTATACTTGCATTTTTTTATTAACAGCAGTTGTCTCCCTTTAGTTTAAAAGTATTTATGTAGTTTTTGTTTAGTTAGATGAAGTTTTATTCAAGGTACTGACCTCGACCTTGGGAAGGTTATGCCTTAAAAGATGAACTTGAACGAATAATATTTTGATGTTGGACCAACAAAACAGCATATAATTGCATTTAATCATCTGACACTTGGACATAAAACAAGAAATCTCGCCACCCACCCTCCAAAATCTTTTTTTACCAATAAAATCCTAGTTTTAATATGGTTTTAATTTATATGTACCTATTACAAAAGGTGTATGTGCATATTTTGTTATAAAAGATGGGAAAATTAAGACTTATAATTTTTAAGGACCCCTTTTTATGACAAATCTTTTTCAACCTGTTATATCTCAGTAAATAGAAACGAAAAATGGTATTGGTAATCCACCTGTATACAGAAGCTGGTTATTTTGTACAAGATAGTATATTTACCTAAGTTCCTCTTCTCGTTCCCTCATTTCTCGTAACTCCTGTTCTATCTTGGACTCAGCCTTGTGTCGCGATTCCTTATAACTGAATGTGACACCCCCACTTGATGAAGTAGAACGGCCAAACTTCTGTGCTGGCTGATCACCTTTGTGAACTTGTGGCGAGTGTTTAGGTTCCGATGTTCCATTTTGTTTCTCTTCTGTGATTGGCTCACTTACACTCCTATGCGTAATACTAAAGTTTCTTTTTGGCGTCACTTCAGGGGCATCTATTTCTGTGTATTTGATAAGTCCTACATGCTCTTCCGATGTAGATTTTATTTTCCCCTCCTCACGATATTTCTTTTCTAACTCATTCTGTCTGTTAATCTCCTTTTGTAATCTAGAGGATGCAAATCGTTGCATGGATCCTCCTTTGTTCTGCTGCTGTCCAGGAGGTGTGAAAAAATTTGTCTTTGTTTTAGGAACTTCTTCCTCTTTTTCTGATTCAATTTCAGGTTTTTTCTCATCTTTGAGAAGAGGAAGACCTTTAGCTTGTCGAAATTCATTTTCTCTCTCTCTAGCTAATCTAATTTCACGCTCAATTGGTGTCTCCTGCTTTTTAACTGGTTTACTTTTTTCAGTCATTTCAGGTGTTTTGTATGCTATCTTATCCCCAAATGATGTAACTTTGACATTCTTAGGTGTAGATTTAATAGTTTCTGATTTCTCGGTGCTATGACTGGATAAGGAATCCTGTGACTGACTATGCTTCTGTTTATAAGGAGACACGTCTTCCTGATAAGAAGGTTTTCCATTACCTAAGTTTCTATTTGCCACTGTTTCCTTAACACTTGGAGATGCAGTCTGTTTAGGAGACTGGTTTACATTGATACTTCCAGACACTCTCTGTTGTTGTTTCTTTAACTCTTCTTCTCTCTCCTTTCCTTCTCTCAACTCTCTGGCAATTAGACTCTCGCCATCGTGATTTGCGTTAGATATTGCGTCCTCATATGATATCCTTGTTCGCATCTCCACAGACCGAGTGGTAGTCTGGTCCTCTACGTCACTTAGATCATCAGGTGTAGATACAGGGGTGGGGGAAGAGCGGACTGGTTCACTATATTTGACAGTCACTGTTTCCTCTTGAACTACTTTCTCGACTGGTGTAACTTTCTCCTGAAAACAGAAATTATTGTATCAAGACTAAACATTTAAAACATATATTTTTAAGAACAACTGTTACATTTCTGGGAGTTCGCAGACCTGAACGTGACCTTTTGTATGACATTTTTAAGTATCCAAGCCATAAATCATGCATGCTGCTGTAAGAACATACTGGCAAATAGGGACGCATGACATCGAATGATTACAAAATTGCTACCAGTCTATTATTTCATATTGTGCTTCCCCCATATCAAGTATGTATCTTAAAAGTTAAGTACATGTAGGCTTCTGATTATGACTTTGTGAGTACTTCCATCTGGCAATGAAAGCATTTCTTTTGATTTTTAGCTCTACTGGACGAAGGCTTATGGGATGGCGAGTTGTCCGTCGTCCGTCCATCGTCCGTTAACTTTTGCCTCGTTAACATGATAGGGCCTTCATTTTTCATCGGATCTTTTACAAACTTTACAAGATTGTTGATATCAATGAAAAACAGCCAGATAGGACCATTTACACCGGAGTTATGGCCCTTGATTTTCTGAAATATGCTATAATTTGGCCTCGTTAACACAATAGGGCCTTCATTCGATGGTTTTCAGACTTTAAATGATTGTTGATATAAATGAAAACTCGAACGAGTTCGAAAACCAGCCCGATTGGACCAGTAACACCAGAATTATGGCCTTTTAGTTAAAAATGTTATATTTTGCCTCGTTAAGACTACTGGGCCTTCACTTTACCAAACTTCAGGGTTCTCCATTCGGACGATGACAGTTTGGATACATTTATCTTAGCATATACAAATTCGAGCAAGTTTTATTCCTGATAATCTGTCTACTTAAAAAAGAATTAACAAAGTTACATGAACAATTTTCCAGGCAATTTTAAAATCGGAGGAAAAAATATATTTTTTTAATGACAAGTCCATAGAACCCTGGTCTTGTATATCATTTGATTAATTTTCAAGATTATAACACTTCTTAAAACTAATTAAAAGAATGCATCACCTTCAATAAAGGCAGGTATTAACTGATAAATAAAAATCGAACACGGAAGCGGGGGCATGTCTACGTACCCACCCCCGGCGTACGTAAAATGCCCCTATGCTTGAAAAAAATCCTGTGGAGAACCCTGAACTTTACCAGATTGTTACTATCAATGAAATCTTGGACAAGTTTGAAAACCAACCAAATTGGATTAGTAACACTGGAGTTATAGCCCTTGAATTAGTTCAAAGATGCTGTATTTTGCCTTGTGATGACGTTAGGACATTCATTTGGCCGGATTTTAGTACCAAGCCTAGTTATAAATATCGTCACTGTGTTCCGGTTGTGAAACTTTGAACTAGTTCTCCTAAACCCCTGGCCGGATTTCAACGAAACTTTTTAGGGATGATCAGTACCAGGTCTAGTTGTGCATATTTCGCGGTGTTCTGGTAGAATGAATTTTGGTGGAGTTATGGCCCTTTAAAGGTTTAAATACACACATATTGTCTGGACTAGTTCTCCTAAATCCCAGGCCGGATTTGTGCATATCACCATGATGCAGCTGAAAGATTTTTGGCAGAGTTGTAGCCCTTTAAATGTTTTAATACAAAATCGGACTAGTTCTCCTGAACCCCTGGCAGGATTTCAGTGAAACTTGGCAAGGAAGATCAGTATCAAGCCCAGTTGCGCATATCATTGCCTTATTCCGGTTGAATGATTTTACAGCCCTTTAAAGGTTTTAATACACAAACTTTGTCCCGACTAGTTCTCCTGATCCCCTGGCCGGATTTAAACGAATCTTGTCGGGGATGATGAGTACCAAGACTAGTTGCGCATACCATCGCTGCGTTCCAGTTTAATGAATTTTGGCAGAGTTTTGACCCTTTAAAGATTGTAATATACTAACTTTGTACTGACTAGTTCTCTTGAACCCCTGGCCAGATTTCAGTGAAACATGGCAGGGATCATCAGTACCAAGCCTTGTGGCAGATCTTCCGGCTGAATGATTTTTGACAGAGTTATGGCCTCTTATACACAAACTTTAGCTTTAGCCAGTAGAGCGTCCACAGGCCCTCTTGGGCCTCTTGTTTGTACAAATTGACTTAGTCAAATATGTCGAGGTTGACCATGTTTTGAACGAAATGCTCTAAGTGTTTGCATATTTTCCAATAAGAACATCAATGTAATTGGTGACCTTTAGTTTGGATAGCACTTTGTCTGCAGAGAACTGGTCACTGTCCTAGTTGGTTGGGTTAGAGATATTCTAAAGGCATGAAAGGTTGGCTGGAAACCTGCCTGGGGGACTTACTAATGTAACACAATACATCGGTCATTGGATGAAAGGTTTTCCTTACAACAATCCCTACCTGTACTGTTGCATTTTGGGACAGTATTTTGCGTTGTTCCAGTTCCTTCTCTCTCTCCTGTTGTTGACGGATCTCTCGCTCAATGATACTCTCATTTGCATTCTCCTCTTCCTCACTTGACGTATCACGCGAATCCTGAAATAATAAATCACAACTTTGCATTTCATTGAATACGTCCAAGAATCCTGATATGGATCAATACAACACAATATTCATATTTTACTGCATTTGATTGGACAAATTCTTTGAATAAAAAACAACAACACCATCACAATAAAAATGTATCCTTAAATTCTAACACTGAAATTCATTCAAGCAATGAATGTTCACATCCTGAAGTGAAGCATTTGAAATAATAAAAAAAAAAAATCAAATATTAAGACATAAAATGTTACTGTACAACTTTAGCTTTGCAAGTGGTTTTATTAAGTAGCTCATTAAAAATAAAAAATTTAACATACGTAATTTATATATAAAAAACACCAAAAAATATACCGATTTATAATGTGCATGAGAATTGTTTCATAACCAATCCTACATGTATATTAAACGGCAGCTACATTAATATTACTAACATTATAATTATTAGTGTTAATGTAAGTTACCTGTATGATTCTCACCATCATTTAAATGGTGTATTCCAACAGAAATTCAAATAACAGTTGCCAGGAGGTACCTCACATAATGTTGCCAAGTTAAAACTGTCTGAAATGTGTCTTAAATCATTCAGACAGGTACACCTGTGTATCTATTTGCCAGTGCAACAATGCTGTAACATTTCATACCAATCATTGACAGTTAGATCAGTGTTCCTCTAACTTAAGCAGGACAAGCACTTCTCAATATGTCTCTTTAAATATACCAGCAATCAATCATTACAAATCCCTTAAAGCAGATAGCTTTCACTGACATTCAATGTACATTTTATAGGTAATCAATGTTTCATAAGCCTTTTACAACTTGTATCAAAATCACTGCTATGCAAACAAACTAGAACATCATATCTTCATTTCGTTCTTTCAACTTTTAGTCAGATTAGTCTCATTAAGATGCTTTTCAAGAAAGATTTCTGTCAAATATTTATTAATGGTAAGATTAGTGCAAAATCATACGCTACAACTCTTTGCATCCATTGACAAAACTTTGTCTGTTTTTTAACTTAGATGAAACGAACCTTTCATGAGAATCAAAAAGGAACAACTGGCTTGAACTTCAGAATATCAGAAGTGTACACTATACCGAGCAAAATAAATTTAGCACATAAAATACATGTCAAGTCCATAGGCGAGTTACGAAGTCGCTTCGTGCATGTTCGGGGTTAATGATAAAATGACAGATATGACAATAATGCTACAAAGTCATTTGTAGACAAAGTCAGTGATAAAAATAAAGCAAATATTTTGGAAATCTCATTTCAATTTTCATTTCAATGAAATGGGAGGTGGGCGGGAATTTTATAAATTAAGAAGTTACTGTCTGAGAATAACAATGTTTTGTGAACACATTTTAGCACATTTTAAACAATGAAAGAATGGACAATTCTCGTCAATGCCAATATTAAATTTGTTCAAAGAAATACGTTTAATAACGAAATAATTTGTTTTTTATTACATGGGAGGTAATTCTGATACTTCGCTTAAGAAAAAATAATAAAATAACACAATTTTTTCAAAATCACATCCTCACCTAGCATCTCTAAAAGCTTCAAACATTTATACTGATGTTCATATCTTTAATCTATGTTCCTAAAATGTTGTGCTAGACTTTTTTTGTTCAGTATATGTATGTTAAATATTTAAAAGGATGAAGCTCCTTTTAAACATACTGGTTTAGTTTACACTTCAAATGTATCAGAAATGATGTTCAGTTACATAGTATTGATGTTCTTTTGATGTCAAGAATTTCCAAATGACTTAATTATGATTAATGTTGTTTACTTATGTCACCTACCGGGCAGTACACATATTTTTCTGTAATTTCTTGAACTTACAAAGAATTGAATTGAATTGGGGTTTTACGGCGCACCAACACACAAGAAAGATTATATGGCGCCAAACAGGGATGAACATGCCAGGCTCATCCTCCATTTATATCTAGATAAAATATGGAGAATGGGCCTAGAACCTTCTAACCTGCAGAACTGCAGAGTTGCTGCAAATTCTATTGTAGTCACTCCATTTACGATGGTGCCACGTTTCCACATTTGCATATGCGGTGTCGTGAAGAAGACCTTGAATGAGCATGATAAAAAAATGACAAAATGAACATGAAGGGGCAGTCCTACCCCCCTGCTTCTAGCAGGATTTGCAGTGGTTGTATTCTACCCCGGCAACCACACCGGGAGAACTTACAAAGAAAACATGAGTAGAAAGTTATATATATTAACATATCAGTGTAGACATTCAGGTTACATGACTTGACCAAGAAATAATTCATCAAACTGACAGCAGCATGTCTAACAGCTGATTTAAACACAATATTCCCTTGTACATGTGTTAATACCATCACCTATATCTTCACTGTTTATGATGAACTCAATCTGGTTTAATAAATGTCAGAATCAACTTTTACTAATTTTTGCAACAACAAAAATGCATTATCAGGTGAAAAAAATGTGTATATAATTATATACATAGCCTAAAATGTGCAGAAAATGAAAAAAATAAAAATAAATAAAACACTCAACCACCCCTCATTCAACAAAGAAAGACAACTGTGACTGACCTGATAGTTATTATCTCCCCTGAATGCTGCCTCTCGTTCTTGCTGCTCTTGTAACTCCAGCTGTATCTGCTCCTCCCTCTGCTGTAACTCTGACCCCCGGTCCGCCTCCGTCATCTCGTGGTATGTTGGCTTATTGTTGTTTTGTTCTATGCTCTCAAATGGATCTTTGATCACTGGCTTTGTCGGAGATGTTTGACGAGCTTGTAGATCTGCGCGCTCTTCTTGCTCTTTTCTCAACAACTCCTCCCGTTCCATGGCGAGACGAATCTCTCGCTCAATTGCGCTCTCATTGGAGAATTCTGTGTCAGCCATATTATTTTCAGAGTCTGGATCAGAATTGTTTCCGTTTGCCTGCACTACGTTGGCAGGAACTTTCTTCAAGGATGTAGGAAGTTTGACCTCCCAGTGACGAACTTGTTTTGGTTGTTCTTTTGTTTTCTGCGGAGTTGGTTGTTCGTCTGTCGTTTTCAGAATGGTCTCCCACTGTTTTCGCGTTGTTGACAAGTTTGCGATAGAATCTCTATCGACTGCTTCTGTATTCTCTGTTTCCTGAATGACGTTTTCGCTGTATAGGTTCACTTTGTCTGGTTTCTCATCCCAGGGAATGTTTGCTCGTTTGTTTACTTCAGACCGCCATTCCTGAATGGTGGTGCTCGGATCTGCTTCTGTTGGAGCTTGCTCTGAATGAGTGTCTGAAATTACACAGAAAACAAACATTGTAGCGTTTGATAAGAAATATATGTTTAAACTTTCTCTTTAATCTAATCCATATAGCTGATATAACATCGACTTATGATTGAACTACAAACATATACTTTTAAATCAAAGACAATGTTACAATGAAACACATTACATGCATCTGACTTTATGTAAGACAGTTATATTATATCCAATGTATCTATGTTGAACCACTCATTTAATGTCACCGCTATATAGCTAGCAGACAACATGTGATACAAGCGTCGACATTCCACCTTTACCGACCATAACAAATACCCTTAACCGTGAAATTAAACAATATTTTATCAATACATGTGTACATTACACGTCTCTACTATAATCGTCTTGCGTTTCCTTTGTACTCCGAACATAATCCTTAAAATCTTTCAATACCTTGAATACTAATTTCTCTACTAAACTTAAGAAGTGTAAAACTATAACATTTGTTCAAAGTAAATCAAACAAAAACTAACTAAATCGGGTCAATGATTATATTTGTTTGGGTAATTTGTAGGTTAAGGGGTTAAATTATGCACAGTTCATACCTATTTGGAATTGTTCCCACTTAAAAGTCTTTGAAAAAAAGAAGGTTTTTATAATAAACACAACTTGTTTTGTGCAAAATTTCAATTCAAATGCATTTTCGGTTTCTGTTTAAACATTTTTTTTTATCAGGATGGTGATCATGTATTTATATGCAGGTATAACCATGGTAATCGTGCACTAACATGCAGGTATAACCACTGTGACCATGCACTAACATGCAGGTATAATCACTGTGACCAGGCACCAACATGCAGGTATAACCACTGTGACTGTGCACTCATGCAGGTATAACCACTGTGACCATGCACTCATGCAGGAATAACACTGTGACCGTGCACTCATGCAGGTATAACCACTGTGACCATGCAATAACATGCAGGTATAACCACTGTGACCAGGCACTAACATGCAGGTATAACCACTGTGACCAGGCACTAACATGCAGGTATAACCACTGTGACCAGGCACTAACATGCAGGTATAACCACTGTGACCATGCACTAACATGCAGGTATAACCACTGTGACCATACACTAACATGCAGGTATAACCACTGTGACCATGCACATTATAAGATAATGGGGATACACCCTTACCACGCAGTCTGACTCATTCACTAGTTACCTCCGCTACAGTATGTAATTCCTGTACACCTTATATCCAGTTTCTATATAAATGTTTGACAGTGACATTCTTCTTCTAGAAACACATTCATCTTCTCCATATGCCAACAAACAAATGCTTAATTTGTATCCCTTACTTGTTTTTAATTATATTTCAAGAGAGTCCAACTTAATGAAGAAATGGCAAGAAATGATTTTAAATATGGTAGATTTTTAAACTATAATCCAGAGCAATTTTAATGGTCAACACTTCGCTCTGTCAAACCAACTGAGTTTTTACACCGAGATGCTAGAACCAGGATATTTGGAAAATATCCAAGTGACCTAATTTGTGAATGTTTTGATTATTGTGTGATAATTAAATAATATATTCAGAACATGTACCGTGTGCCTCCAAATGGTATAACAATGGTAGAATGCAATCTGCATGAATTAACAATCCTGTCATGTCAATTTGCCAACATATTTTTGGACAAGAAGATCTTTAAAGAGGCCATCTTTGATGATCTATGTTTGATAATAAACAACTCATCACAGTCCATGTCGCAAAAACCAAACATCAAAGTTTCAATATCTGACTTAAGACAAAAGATTGCCTTAAAATGACCCAGTTTATCATTGATGTTAATGGTAAGCATTTGTAAACAGTAGCATAAACACCTGCCGTATATGAACATGTCAACTGATCGAAAAAAAAGATAGATTGCAAATAAACAATTCAATCCAGCAAAAACCATTACCTTCTGCTTGTTTTCCTTCAACAATGTTTTCAGTATTTATATAAGAAAAAACGCATTGGTAAAACTTGCACCTACATATCAGTCCATTGCCTGGTGTGAGTATTAACTTTCTTACCCCATCCAACCCCGTCTCCAAGAAGCGAAAACTGGGTTGGTTGGGGGTATGAAATAAAACATTAATTACGGCTTAAAATGTGTGCGTAAAGTAAAATTGAAATATTTAATAGGTAATTTTAAACAGGTTATCGCATTTTTTTAGTAAAAAATGTCTTTAAATGTATTTTATTGTCGAAATATCCGTTATGAAATCCTGCTAATATAGGTTTTTCCATCGCTTAATGGAATTAATGTTTTATGGTAGGAAATTTCATTGAACGAAATAATGAATGGTGTTGACAAATAAACAGGTCATATTGTGGCAAAAACTAATGAAAGATGAAGAAATGAAGTATTAATTAAAAATTTAGTTTAATGGCGACACGTTAACAAAGCCAGCCATTAAATACAAATTGCGACATAAACATATATAGATCCTAACAGTCCTCTAATGTAGAAATGAATTAAACAATTATTCGCATGACTGCCTTCATGCACTTTTATAACATTCGAAACACAACAAATATTAACAAATAGTTAAATAACAAAATTAAATGTCATGAGCATTTATTACAAGGTAATTGGTTAATTAAGCAGAGATTTAAATTTTGAAGTATAACAAATGGAGAATTGTTCAATTGTTAAAAGTTACCTAAAAAGTACTATAATTAAAACGAGTTTGAAAATAAGCTTAAAAACTAAACCAAATACGATCTGGTTCATAAATATATATATTATATGCTTTACCAGTTATTCAGTTTTAATATTCCATATTACAGGTATTAAACCAGTTTCACATACTAATATTAAGTTAAAACAGGTTTCTTATTTCTTAATTGAAATTCCTTATACATTTCAAAAATTTAAACCCATCTCATATTTCTAACGTCAAACCAGCTTGACTATCATGCGAGCACCTGCACATTTGATGATTTGCACCATTATCTATGAGTGAAGTTTGCACCAAACTATGAGTATTGAAAGCCAAATATGAGTATTGCAAAGCAAAATATGATTGCACCATATAAAGATACAATCAAAGAAGCCTGCATCTCATATCATCTTGTTTAATATTAATTTTATGAAACTTATTTAGTAAATTTATACGTTAATTTTACTGAACCTTTTTCAAACTTTTAATTTTTTTTTGACATTTCCATCGGATGAATGTTTATTATAAACTAATGTAGTGCTATTATCTTATAATAAATTGCTTAATTACCCGCTATATCCCTACATATCGTACATGAATCCTCTTTATGAAATTCTGACATTGATGTAACAATGTTAACCCACCTCTACTGAACACCGGCTGCAGTATAAGCACCGCGCTGGACGAGTACATCTCGGACGGTACAAAATCCATCATATCTGTGCAGTATAAGTTGTGACACGTAAGAGCACAACACCTGAAGCATGCGGAGTATTAACCACACAACACAGAACCACACAATCAAATCCACTAAGAAATCTCCGAAAGGAAAAAAACACTGTCAGCAGCAAACAATTTCTTAAGCAAATAGGCCGTCCCAGCAACTGAGGAATTTTGAAAGTCTAGATGAACCCACACAGAAAATTACTTATTAACACTGTTTTGTGGTATCTTTTAGCAAATGTCAATGTAAAAATACACATATAAGAACTTTTTGCAAGATGACAGCTGAGTACTAGTTTTTTTGGGTTAATTAATCACTTATTGTTTTTCCACACAAAAATATACAGTATGACTTCGAGCTTTTCAACCACAAATCCTATATTAAACCACAGAGTTTATTAAAACGCAAACGTCATCCCACTATTGCTGTATGCTGCATCCACTGCCAACAGTTAGTTTTGGTCAAGTTCCATTTCCATAAACACCACACCTGATATAACCCAACAATCCGCAGCACTATCTTCAATTAGTGATGAAAGTTTGAGAATTATGAAAGACGAATGACAAAACTGTGATAATAATGACCAAACAATTGTCCAGTGTAGATATGAATTATTTCTTCAATACGACACATATATCATGTCATCCCACACAACATGCCGACATCTCCAACGAAAAATACGCCAATCATCTACTTGCCTACTTCAAATGCTCAAAATACTTTAAAAAAGTGTTAAAATCCAATGATATAATGTTATATTTCTGTAGACATATGCGTAGATATTGACATCTGATATAAGGTTATTACACCGTATGGTACATGTATAGAAGCCACTGCTGTTTCAGTCTCTGTACATTACCACATATCACACAATGATGGTCAATAAAGGAAAGTCCTACTTAATTAGCACCATTATTACCATACAACACTCACAACTATACACAGCGTACAACCGCACACAACCGCACACAATATTTCAAGGCTTCCTGTTGTTACTGCGATGTATTTTGGTGAATGACAACCTCTGTTTTATGTCCTACACATCCATACATCAGAAGCACCATGCCCAGCACGAGAGATGTCACGACTTTCACATCTCCAGGAGACGATGGAAGATGGAAAACAAGCAAATAATTACTTACTATACAATGTTTTTAAGCAGAAATGCTTCAGGGAAGGTTAGGATAAGCTATAAGTTGCGCCGACTGTCGACGGTAAATGATGCATGCATATCTACATTCTCATCTACAAATTTATAAAGTTGTTTGCATATTATTAAATACAGTTGTCATCAGTGAGTCATAATGGGTTGTTGTTGAGAAGACAATCAAAAGCAAAAACTGTTGTTTTTTTCATATATTTCACTTAATATCCGCATGTTCGCTTGATGAAGTATATAATGTACAGATATTATGTGTATAAGATGGCGACGGCATGCTCATCAATCACAACAAATGCAGAGGAGAAAGAGGGGGTCAGGTGTGGGACTGTGGGGTGGCTGGAATCAATTAGGGATGAATGCCTTTTTTTTATTCATATTAGTATGAACTACATCTGGGCAAACACACAGTAAGTAAATGCCAAGAGGATTTACATACACTTTGCTCCCATCCTAATGTTTTAATTTCCATTTCCAATTTATACCTCGTTTTTATTCCATCTTAAACAAACTTTTTTCTCCAAGAAGAAGAGAGAATGTCATTTTGCACTGACTTCATAAAATAGCTGACAAAATTTCAAATTTCTGCACATGGACCTTTGTAGTTAATGGGCAAAGGAACTTTTGTCATTTTGGAAGGGCTCATGATATGAACCTCAGTATTATCAATGACAGATCTCCAAGACAAATGCAGTATTTTATTAATGTTATCTATTACAATGCTAGCAGTTGTTCACTTATATACAGACATTTGTTGATGGCCTTCACACCCTTCTTTATATTAAATTAGGACTGTTATAAATAAGTGTGGATGTTGCAGCTTCAAACAGTCCACAGACTGCAGAGAAAATATCAGATAAATAAAATATTCTAATTCACAAATCAAACACAAATTCATGGCAGTATAAGGTTGACAACAATGACTTAATGTGTAATAAGCGTTATAATTTAATTGACATAAATCAATTTATTTGCCTATATGTTAATGCAGGGATGGCTTTATCATTATACAGTTATCACATGTGTGTTTGGGGAACAGTCAAAACTGTTTTTCCGAGGTGGAGGGGATGGCAGTGTGAACTGTTTCCTGAGGCCGATATCCCCCGACACCAAGGGAAAACAGTTTTGACTGTTCCCCAAACACACATGTGATAACTGTTTTATTACCTGATTAATGTTACTGTACGAAACAGTGAAAATGAAAATTTGTTTTATAATGGGAACCTATGGTGAAAAAAGCAACATGACGTCACGCAAACGAAATTCCAGCACGTGAGGGAAACAGTCGAAACTAAAGCCCGGTAACAGTTCGTTTTCACCGGGAACAGTCTTTTCCTTAGTGAATTAGCAAGAAATGACGATATAGTATTTATATAGGAGATCAGGTAATAATAGTTGATGACATACTCATATATCTACCTGGGATCCAAGAGAAGCACTTACTATTTTATGACATAGATATAAATGTGGAGACAGGACAAACACTTGTGTCTAGACGCATATTTACAATGGAACTGTCATCTCACCTTAAAACACAGTAAAAACTGGCAGACCCTACCCCAAGGGCAGTATGGTCATAATGCAACCTTCTATTTTATTGCTGATGCATACCAAAATATCAAACCAAACCGATCGAAGCAGTAAAACAACAGTATAAACAAACGCATATGCCTCAGCTCTACCTGGGACATCTAATTGATTTTCCATAACTATAACTAAATGTCCTACAAACAACTGATTTTGCATTCTACATGGACTGGCCAGCTATAAGACCTGATCACCAAGCTATAGGGAACCGGCCAGCTATCACACCTCAGATCACCATGCTACAGGGAACTGGCCATGCAGCTATCAGGTCTAATCACTAAGCTACAGGGAATATCATTAGGAAGTTGAAGACCATGACTACCAAACTACAGAGATGTGGCCAGCTATCAGAAGGCAGGTGAAGACCCTGACTACCAAACTGCAGAGATTTGGCCAGCTATCAGAAGGAAGGTGAAGACCATGGCTACCAAACTGCAGAGATTTGGCCAGCTATCAGAAGGAAGGTGAAGACCCTGACTACCAAACTACAGAGATTTGGCCAGCTATCAGAAGGATGGTGAAGACCCTGACTACCAAACTACAGAGATTTGGCCAGCTATCAGAAGGAAGGTGAAGACCCAAACTACAGAGATTTGGCCAGCTATCAGAAGGAAGGTGAAGACACTGACTACCAAACTAGAGAGATTTGGCCAGCTATTAGAAGGATGTTGAAGATCCTGGTTACCAGCAAGGAAGACACCAGTGGAATGTAAACCAAAGGGAAGATTGTTCATATCTTTTTCAAACAAACATGCTCCTCTAGCAGTAAATAAATGAGGATGTAAGTGATCTGTAATCTAGTCGTTATGGTCAACACATTACACAGCTATTCTTAAAGGCCTCTCTCCATGCAGGTCTGACAACACTCACAGTGTTTGTGTTTCTGTTGCTTAAAAATACAAACATAATGAGCCCAGGATGCAAGATGAAACTGAACTTAGTCCACCAGCCCGTACAAAGAAATATAAAATGAAACAGAACTAGGCCCACAAGCCCAACAATGGAATACAAGACAAAACTGAACTGGGAAAAATGATTCATGGACTAAAAATGAATAACTGAAAAACTAAGGTATTTGAGCGAGGAAGGATTTGGTTGCGTTCTTCCGTGTATTGTAGACCAAAGCTAGATAGCGGTCAACATTTTTTAAAGAGAAGATATACTTGTATGTAAAGTTCAGAATGTCTGTACAAACTTGGCATGATGGGAAAACATGATTACTTTACCAGATATCTCAGCATGGACCGGATTTTAGCTTGTAAACAACCCCTCTTTAAATAAAAACATCCTTATACATCAATAAACTAGAACAAGGATATACAGGTATAACCTCCTAAAACTAACATACTATGCCAAAAAGCAAACTAAGTTATATATCACTGCAGGAGGCTGACATAGTGATGGGCAACTCAAATACCTTTCTGCTAAAAGTAAGTGAAAGACGCAGAAGTCAGGGAATGTAGTAAAATGCACAAAGACGCAGAAGTCAGGGAATGTAGTAAAATGCACAAAGAAGCAGAAGTCAGGGATATGTAGTAAAATGCACAAAGAGAGAAAAAAGAGGAGTGTTTTAATTATCTTTAATTTCATATTCCATCAGTCTGAAAGGCCCATACAATAGCATGAAAAAACACTGTTTAGTGTTGCAAGTAACATTGCAAGTAACAAATTCCAAACATATACTAATCACCAAACTTTATTCCTTTGGCATTCACATAGTGTACGTGTTATAATACTCCATATTCATCAGAAATACACCATTTCCCATCTATTCACCATTATAAAATGCAAAAATAATCAATATTATCTCAAAAATAATAAGCATACAAGTCAATAGCTGCAACATGTGGTACCCATTGATCTGCGGGCCGTCTGTCCTGTTTAAACATCACATAATACCTGTCATTACTCTCCGGCAAGGAGACTACACATTTAACCCTCCGAACAATGATGTTTTTTTCTTCTATAATACTCTAAAACCCAGACGAAATCAAAATCTCGGTCTTTTCATTTCAAAATCTTGTAAAATCTCACCCTTTTGTTACCTCCACAATGTTGACAGGTATCAATATCAAATTTTGTATGTTTGTCAAGAATCAAATATAATTGTATACTTAAAGTTCCCATCATAATTAAAATAACCCCTAATATAATATAGATAATAATACAGAGTTATGTTCTTCTGCTTTTAATATGTTGATAATAATATGCAGAAAGCCATTAGTAAGACAAAACAACGTGTATGAAATGGAAATAAAGTGTAAATTTACCTGTTTTAAGTCGCATGATGTTTTGATAAATGACTCAAAATAATGAAAAAATATATTTGTTTGTTGAAACCCACGCTCTAATGTGTAAGCATGCATGCATTCTGAAGGATTGGTTAATTTAATAACATATCGTACTCGGGTGTGTCATTTAACTACATACGGAATGGGACGTAAAATGCCATAAAATACTCGCCTGTTTAACAGGCCAATGTTCAGGTATGCGACTGATAGGATTTTATTGATACTTTGGAAGGCCTTTATCTACATAGCCAGGAACACCGTGCCAAGTTTTCAAGTAGCTTTAAACATTTTAACCAAATATGGGCGTATGATGTCATAAAACTGATAAAATTGTATTTTTGTATATACATACACTGTCCTGATAAGGTAAAAAAACTGACCTCGAACGAGTGGGCCACCAAGAGAGACCCCAGAAGATTTCAGTCAGTGGGAAAACGAGTCAAAACAATTCGAGAAGTGAGAAAAAAGTCACAAAAAGTCAGGAACTGGAAAACGGGGGAAAAAAGCAGTGGGTACATCGATTAACCTGACAATTTGGGAATTAGGTCCCTGTGTTACTCCCACAGTATCTATAATAAACAGAACACCTAATGCCCCCACATTATATTTAAATATATATTTTTTTATTTTCTCGTAATGAAATGTCATATGGGTAAACATTTGATCTGTATTCCAACATTAATGCACAAACATTTTGTTCGATTTCTTTTTCAAATGAACTATGTTCAACCTTGGTTCACGTGCAACTCAAGTTTTTCATTAAAATTACCGATGTGTATGGAAATTGATACATATTAGTATTAACACTCAACTTAAAAAATATATGCTCCCTAATCCCAACTACAGCAACTATTACTCTATACAATATTTGATTAATTTCAAATTGATCACCACACTGCATTGAATTATTTCTCTGATTCTACACATTGATATGACACTATTGATTTTCATTCAGTTTATTCCAAACTGCATCAGAAAGGTTCGATTTGTCCCTTGGATATTGATATAACGAATTGATCATACCATCTTGCAATCATGAGCGTTCAGTCAAACTGTGCAGTGTTCATCAGGCCATCCTTACAAATACATTTGTTTTCTGTTTCCCGACCCAGGATTTTATAAGTGGGTAGGTAGGTAGGTGATTTTTTTTTATCTTATTTTATTGTTTTGCCAAAGATAGTAAAAAAATATAAGAAATAAAAGAAACATACACTAAATATAATTTAAAAAAAACATGTTAAAAGAATTACAATAAAAACTTTTCAGTAGGGACCTTTTTCGTGAGTAGGTCGGGAAACAGCAAACCAACAATATTTAATGGTCGGCCTCAGTATTGAATGGAAATGCACATGTTGCCAACCTCCAGTTGATAATCATATTGTATAAAATGTTTGAGCACCAAAATCCAATAATTTATAACTATCTGCAAATAACGCATGATCACGTTTATGATATGACATATATGTAAAAGGGAATGTGCTGAGCAACATCTAGGAAAATAAAGTCAGAGCTGTAGATAATTTTTGACTACAATGCGTATTTATTTACTCAGATTCAAAATGAATGAGTAACAAGGATCACTTCAGAGTAAAAAACATTTTAAATAGTTCATGCTTACAAAATCAATTTAATACATTTTAAAAGAAACACAACCATTCAGATTTTAAATGGACATCATTTAGTAAAACAATTTTTATCACGTAAATACGGAATAAACTGTTCGACATGACAATACATACAAATAATACTCATGATTTTTAAAAGTTTAGAGTATTTGTTGTAACTTGATGAGTAAAGATACTCACAATGTTATAAAACTGAGGGTTTATGTAAAATGAGTAAAATATTCAAAATCTCAACTTATCTACAGCTCTGACTAAAAATAACAACTTTGTCATAACAAAATACTGTCTTACCTTCGTGTACTGTATAAATCCACACCATTATTAATAGGAAATTAACAGTGTTCTAAACTACCTTATACAACATTTATATAATGAAAATCTCCAAAGAACTATATCAGTAGTCTAATGACAATAATGACAATGCCCGCTAATTAGGATGAACATTATCTACATCAGGTACACCTGACTTGTCTAACCCAATTAAGCTGTCGTGATCATTATTTAATGACGTCCAGGCAGAGGACAGGCTACAGCACACTGCATCTCGCTGATGTAATTATGCCTCACCACGACTGACTTTCTCTTTCGTGTAACACCTGTAGTTTAGTCACGACTACTACAAACAGCACGTCCTTAATAGATCCAGCCAACAAATTACGTTTCAATAAATGAAACTAGACACAGTTATTTTTGAAAAGTTATTGTCCAATCTGTTATGCCATTTTTGAGAAATCCTAAGTGGCCCAATTAAAACAATGAGACACACTCATTATGTTTACATTAGGCGCATGTACCGGTATACAACAGATCAATACAAAATACGAATAACTCAATAATACAATACAATCGCATTGACCCCAGTCATTACTATGTCGGGTGATTGGTTTACTTTAAGGTATATCCCAGGCTTGTCTGCTGATAAAACTTGGCAACAGCCAGTATATGTTTGTAATAAAACGATAACCTTATTAGAGGGAGAATACATTTTGTGAGAATATCGAATAAAAGGTACACAAAATAATTTCCGGTTTAATTTTTGATGTAAATCCTCAGTATATGGATCCATTTTCCCCCAGGAACTGCAACATACTTTATACTTCATACTTTGTATAATATGAAACTGACACACAACCTCATCAACACCTTGTTGGGTTTACTTCAAGCTGCCCCATACAGCCGGGAATGACACACAGGAATCTTGTGGTCGGAGCAGTGTGGTCTAGTGGAACATTATTGGATCCATGATTGAAAAGTCGTGAGTTCCATCCCCACCATTGCCATATGCATTGTGTCCCTGAGCAAGACATTTTATCTGCATTTGCTTAGTACTGGTTCTACCCAGGAAGACATCGAGAATGATTCAAATAAGTTCATAGAGCTTTCGGTTCAATTGATATAAAAATAAATAAGTTTAAACTAAACACAGCAATCTGGAAATCATGCCCTACTCTTACTTAAAAAAAGTCCTATGGTTCTTTGATATGCTTGTATGATAGATTGTCCAGTTTAAATTCATATCCAACTGACGGAGCTGGGGGAAGTTGCCGAAGGACACACAAGAGTAACCCAGGGATCCTAGTGGGGCTATAATTGAAAGTCAAACATGCAAACATGCAAACATGCACAGTTGGAGTACTCCAGAGTACCAGTACCACGCAGTCCTGGGGTACCAGTACCACGCAGTCCTGGGGACTTCAGTCATAATATCAGATTCAAAATGACAAATAAATCATTACTTCAATACGGTTTTGTTTACAAGTTATCTATATTAAAATCAGAGACTAGATGTATCTAAATACATTTGTAACTGGATCCATAAAAAACAAAAAACTGTGGATATTAACTGTGAAACATGATATAAAACTGAAACTGGAATAGAGAGGCAACATGAGTTGAGTTGGGCATGTTAAATTGTTTGACAGCCTTTTAGCAATGTTTCTAAATTAGAACATCAACATTATCATAAAGCTGAGATAAAATTATCATTGTTAGCTGTAAAATATTATTGCATGAAACTTTAAAGACACATTAAGGCATGAAAGTAAATTACATGTTTTCTGGACTGAAAGTACTTCTGAAAAGGCAACCTTTCATAATTATGTAATCTAACATGGATTATTAAAATACTCAATTTTGATTGGTTATTGGTGTGGTCTGAAAAAAAGCTAAAAAACCTCTGACGTCATGTACATCAACCGTTAACAGATATCATTTTAAACGCCAGAAAGCATGTTAACTGTTGAGACGTCATTTTAAACTTCAGATGCAAAACAACAATGCAATGAAATGCGATATTTTAAACCACACTCCATTCCAACAACACATTTAAATAGGATGAAGCTGTATATTCTTCTCGTTTGATGTTGAGAGATAGGCATAAAATGTAAATTGTGAGAATTTGTTTGTATTTTGTGCAATCTCTCAACAAAATGTGCATCATGATACATAAAACTCCATGTTAGATAAGAAATAAAATATTTCCAGCGGGTTTATATTGTGGGAGATCAAAACCTGGTGTTTGGGACTTGAAACACATCGAAACCACGGGCCTGCGGCCATTGGTATTGATGAACTTCAAGTCCCACCCACCACGTATTGGTCTGGAACAATATAAACCCGCTGGAAATAATTTTATTCTTAAATACAGTACTATCATTGTGTGCAGTAAAAGATGCAGATGCCACTCCATCAGGTGTCTGATAACTGATGCAGCAATAATTAACAGTGTCTGATAACTGATCCAGCAATAATTAACAGTGTCTGATAACTGATGCAGTAATTATTAACAGTGTCTGATAACTGATGCAGCAATAATTAACAGTGTCTGATAACTGATGCAGCAATAATTAACAGTGTCTGATAACTGATGCAGCAATAATTAACAGTGTCTGATAACTGATGCAGCAATAATTAACAGACTTCTTAATATTTTATAACTTGTCTACATACACAGGACCAGTCTACAATCAATATAGTTCAACAATGAGGCTTTACAAATTATACAGCAACTATTGTAAACAAAAAAGTCAGAGAGCCCGAAGAATGCCCAAGGATTGCCCTTATTAGTGACCTTGTGTAATTGGTCAAGAAATGAATGAAGCAATTAACCAATGTCCATACACATGTTCATGGCAATATAATCGGTCTAGAAATGAATAAAGCAATTAACATGTTATGGCAATATAATTGGTCTAGAAATGAATAAAGCAATTAACATGTTCATGGCAATATAATCGGTCTAGAAATGAATAAAGCAATTAACATGTTATGCAATATAATCGGTCTAAAAATGAATAAAGCAAGTAACCATACACATGTTCATGGCAATATAATCGGTCAGTGAACGTAAAGAGAAAATGCACAACAATAATAAACGTATGTAGGTCCGTGTATTATTATATGATATGAGCAGTTTTCTTAGACAAATGTCAAAACAATATAGAGTTTAATTAACATTGTAGCAGTGATACGGGAAATAATTCCCGAGTGAGAAAGATTCTTGTGATATAGAAACGAGTGCGTTTTCGCACGAGTTTCAATATCGCAAGAATATTTCTCACGAGTGAATTATTTTCCGTATCACGACAAAATGTTAATTAAACGATATAATATATATTCTGTGATGATTTTTTTTCCAATCGTCATTTGACACAAGTATTCCTTCTTCTGTCACTCCTTTGGCGACAGCGCGGAGTAATATCATGACGTCAATTTGTGACGTATTATCGTGACGTCTATTGTTTAGTTCATAACATTTGGCTACTGTGCTATCTTGCACACTAGGCGAGATAGCACAGTAGAGGAAGGGATATGTTAAAGATTTTCTCAAACTGGGAAATTTCTATAATATATAATATAACAAACTGTTGCCTACTAATTAAAAGAAGAATGACAATCCATAATAATCAAGACAAGATGCATAAACATTTATATTAAAATAAATGAAAGTGTATAAAGAGGTATAAATCTGTCTTTACTCAAGGTAATGTTAGACGTATGGTCCTGTGCTCTGCTCTTCCTTTCACTGCCCTGTATCGTTGTGTCAAGTTTCATTCCTGTCCCATTAGTACTTTTCAAATTATGCTCTGGACAAAAGTTTAATATAAGTTTAACATTACAATTTAGGGCAATAACTCTTTTTTGAATGAAGATAGAATCATGGTTCTTGTGCTATGCACTCCCTCTGATTGCCCTCTATCATTTTTGTGTCAAAATTTATTTCAGTCCCATTAGTAGCTTTGCTCCAGACAAGAATTACAAAGGGCAATAACTCTATTTTAAAGAAGACAAGAGTTATGGTTCTTGCACTATGCCCTTTCACTCACTGCAGTCTATAATTGCGTGAAGTTTCATTCCAGACCCATTACAAGTTTTCAAGGTATGCTCTGGAAAAGATAATGGGATGGATGGACAGTCATTTTCAAGGTATGCTCAGGAGAAAAAATAAGTGGGATGGATGGACAGTCATTTTCAAGGTATGCTCTGGAAAAGATAAGAGGGATGGATGGACAGTCATTTTCAAGGCATGCTCTGGAAAAGATAAGTGGGATGGATGGACAGTCATTTCCAAGATATGCTCAGGACAAGAAAAGCAAAATTTTATAGGGGAGCATACAAAGGGAACATAAAAATGTTCTGAGTCTTTTTGTTTTGTTTTTTTCATTCTGATTATGTCCTCAAGACAACAAACAAGCTTGCCAATTTTAAGTCAAGAAATGAGGGAGGGGTTGCACAACTTAAGATTTTCCCAGGATGAGTTGCGACTACCAGGTATGATTAATTATTCATTTACACAAACAACAGCAAGACTTGTCTCTAATATTTTTATAGGTATAGTTAGTGAAACTTAATCTTCATCTCAACCAAAACAATATTGTGTTGATGATCCATCAAACAACAATTCACTTCTACTCAACATTCATTAAAACATCATTCTGTGGTATAGATTGACCTGTATGACCCCAATCAGTATGACCCAAATTAGTATGACCCCAATTATCGCTAATTAGACTGCTCTTTACAATTACTTAGATTTATAAAGCACTGTCCCTCTTTTTGTTATTACCATATGTACACAAACAGAAGCAAGAGTCTGAAACCGGTATACTTTTTTTATCAAAAGTAATTTAGCCTTTATCAGTTTAAGGAGCAAGATCAGTGTTCAAATGAAATATTGTTGTTAATAGGGTGTGATCATATTAAATCTAAAACTTGTCAAACTGCGGGATTGAACACTCCCATGTTAATAGGTGGTAGCCAAATCTTACACATAAATTCTCTGTTCAATATATTCACTTTTGATGGAGATATATTGACCATAAAAACAAATAAGATATCAGATCACTATTGGTATAGGGTCAGATAATACTTCCAATTTGCAAATGTATCAGTGGGCCAGGTCAGGGCCAGAGATAAGGGGATCAAAATCATGCCACATGTGAGACAAGAGAAGGTTCTTTCACTAATTATCTTCCTTACAATTACAAATTACAACTAGAACCAATGTGATGACCCAATATGTTTACCCTCCCCTCACTCAAACCGTCATCAATCAACCCCTGTGCAGACATCGAAGTTTGAAATAAAAATATTATTGTTTGGTATGTTGATTATATGTTCATAGCTGATTATATGTAAGTTATGTACAAAAGTATGGGAAAATGACAGTGTAATTAAATGTTGAGTGTACATGTATTGGAACTTTTGACCAATAAATAATGTTGCTATGGCTCAATGTTATCATGTGAAAATGTCATATATTAAGTTTCGTTGAAGTCCGCTCCTTGGTTAAGGAGGAGATATGGTAATGGACAGACGGACGGACAAACAGAGGCGTTAACAATATCCCCTTACACATTAAAAAGTGTGGGATAATTATAACTTAATTAAACCATTATTATTTCCATTATAAAAGTAGGATTAGAGTACACTGCTTCTGTAGTACAACACATGCCATAGCAATAAAGTGGTCTATCAGTAACTAATTAAATGTTTATGTAACCAGAAGCTTATGTGACATCAGAAAACAGGCAATATCAGAAAAATCATATCCCCCAACATTATGCATTTTTTTCAGATACAGATTTTAGAGCACATTGGAACACAATAATGGTTGAAACTGTGTTGCAAATGAGCAGCAATAAATATAATTACTTTAAAAATCCCACACTTTGCAATATACATTTGACAATTATTAGTATTTTCAGTAAATAATAAATGGCAATAACTCCTGCACTTTTTATCAGATTTGTCTAACCTTGCCTCCACATGAATGCATGGTAGGGATATTTTACACCTAGTTCGTTCAGGTTAGCTCTTATGGTTTTAGAGTAGGCAGTCTGACAAACA